>VUQR01019422.1:0-14592 GCA_015108515.1 Hemichromis elongatus
AGGGGTGGGGAACTCCAGGCCTCGAGGGCCGGTGTCCTGCAGGTTTTAGATGTGCCCTTGATCCAACACAGCTAATTTAAATGGCTAAACTACCTCCTCAACATGTCTTGAAGTTCTCCAGAGGCCTGGTAATGAACTAATCATTTCATTAAGGTGTGCTGACCCAGGGTGAGATCTAAAACCTGCAGGACACCGGCCCTCGAGGTCTGGAGTTCCCCACCCCTGATCTATCTCGACTGGTTGGGGCTGTGGGAGGGAGACAGAACAAAAGACACATAGAAGAAGGGAGCGAAAGATTAAATATAACTAATGATTAAGTGCAGAATGGTGTATAAACACAGAGTGTCAAAGAGATGAGCGAAGAAGAATTAGTGCATCATGGGAAGCCATTTTCTGTCTTAATGCTAAGTAAGGTAACTAACTGCTTTTTCACCTTTTGCAAGTTTCCAATTGTCACTGAACTTTCTACAGAAAAGACAAGAAACTTATTTCTATGATGAAATAAAACCGTTACTAAATACATCTTCATAAGACACGTTGAGATAAATAAGATCAAGAACAGGAAGGCACAAACACGCAATCTACCCAGCTATAGTGTTTACTTTTTGATTTACTTTAGTGATAACCCACGACATCCTGTAACCGGAAGGTTGCCGGTTCGATCCCCTGCTCTGTCTGTCTTGGTCATTGTGTCCTTGAGCAAGACACTTCACCTGCCGCCTACTGGTGTTGGCCAGATGCATCATCGCTCCCTGTTTTCTCAAACTCAGAAGACTCAGATGAAACTCAGCCTCGCCTCTGTCGGTCTGCCCCAGGGTGGCTGTGGCTACAACTGTAGCCTCCACCAGTGAGTGAATGAATAGTGGAATTGTAAAAGCACTTTGAGGGTCTCGAAAAATGCAATCCATTATTATTATTACTATGCTAACGCAGCAATAAATTCCTAGAACTTTTTAACTAATTTCAGTTACACAGTAATAACTTGATGGCTATATTTTGACATGTTCTTAAACTTCCCGATTTAGTATTCTGACACCACACAGAAACTCACAACATAAAGCTGTCGTGCACATTTTTATTATTTAGAGCTATGGACTTTATGAATGCCCCCCCTACAAAGAAGAATGTGTACTTTTAAAGATTGCATAGTCTCACTTTGAAGTTATGTTAGCAGAAGTACTTTATGCATATATCCAAGTAAGATCTCATTAAAAAATACCAAAGATTCTCAAAAAGACCCAGAAGAGTACGTTTTAGTCACGCTGGTATGAAACAGCACATCATCCTATTGTGGAATCTTTTGGACATTCCGGGTTCTTGTTTTGCTCTGAATTGATTTAAGCCGCTACCACACACACAACATGCAGAAACAATGACTGCAGTCTACAGTCAAAATAAGTAATATGGCATTGTAAAGCATCTTTGGCATGTTTGGCTTTTTTTTTTTTTCCAAGTGGTGGAGGGTGTCTGGTAGGGAAGTTCACCTCATGTGATTAACTGCTGGTTGCTAGGTGACAACCCTGGAAAGGAGCCATGCATGTAGCAGCCAGGATTTGAGCTCAGCTATCGTGCACCTCCAAACCACCACCTGTACACACAGCCGGTTGCCATGGGGATTCCAGGGACGTCTGTCTCAAAAAAAAAAGACATGAGTCATGATTTTGAAGAACAACTGTTTTTCTTCTTACGCTCATTTCTTTTATGTTGCTTTTTTTTGTTGTTGTACCGACAGTGGAATCTAATTTTTCACAAAGGCAAAACAAGACCAGAAGAATTCTAAGGATTTGACCTTAAACTAAAGACACAGCAGACGCTGCACAAACGAGTTATACAAATGATATTTAATACGATGTAGAACTTTGTACACTCTTCTCTTTTATGTCAGATATGCACAATTATTCCTTTTATGCACGATCTCTGTTAGTGTTTAGTCCAAGGCCACAGGCTCAGCAGCATCCAGACACTTTGCCTGGCTATTTCTGATCATGTGCTACATGATTGTATCTGCTGTAGAACACTGCACATTTTGTACTGTCTGTTACTGGAGTCAGACAGACAAGGAACCAGACATAGTGTATTTTTTTCATAATACTCAAAGTTTAATTTAGCACATTTTAAAAACGCTTTAAAGGTGGGGTGTTTTTAATGTCCACACCGATGCAAAGGATGTTCTCATCCAACTCTTTGGAAGAAAAGTATTGGAATTCCAAATGACTCCTTTAAGTCAGAATGTGGATCAGATTAGGCTCAACGAACAGAAAGAATCCCAGGTAACCCTAAGAGAGGAAGAAATATAGGTTGATACGACATTTTGCTTCTCCACTGGGTGACACGAAAACCAATCAACTTAACAGTGGTCTCCAATTAACAGAAGGCTGCCACTCCCTCCACTCCCACCACCGCCGCTAGTCTTTCTCAGCTCCACTGTGGCTGGAGTACTGGTCCCATTTCTGGATGAAACACGGTCTCCATCCTAATTAACCCAGATGTGGATATTAATAAGATGAAAGCAGGTCTAGACTAGAAACGGGGCAGATTGAGAGAAGGTCCTGATTTCAGAATGGTCATGCTTAAGTGGGACACCTTGCCCCCCCCCCCCCCCCCCCCCACAGGGGAATAAGGTCTGTTTCTATATAAACTATACCCCGTGGCTCTTTTTAATTGGTCCCACTTCTCTTGAGGTTTGAGTGCGATGAGAAGCTGAGAATATCTACGAGAGGTGGCCGCATAGCACAACGACAACAGAGACATGTCAAGCAAATGGAGACATACGACAATTTTCACCTTTTATGTGAGTTTTCTTTTGGAATAAAACATCTCACATCCAAACTTGCTCCGAGCTCTACCAAGGTTCCAATCTTGCATCCTATGTGGCTATAAAAGGAAACCTATTAAACATCATTCCTTCACGCCTGCCAGTGCAAATAACTTCACTACTTCTTCCAGATTCAAGTATGGTGTGAGAAATGGGCCAGGACAGGATGATAACTATAAGACTGTAAATCACCTGGAAACAAACGTGTCCTGATACATGAAATGGATTATACGAGTGACAGAACAGATAACAATGTCAACAAGAATCGAATTATTCTTGTTTTCACTGCATCATCTTGCAGTTAGTGGGTGACGGCATTAAGACAGTGGCAGGTCAGCAGACACTCAGGGGACCAAACAGGAAGGAAGCAGAGATGGGCACAGACATGACTCATCCAGCTCATTGTGCTCATGGAGCCACCAACATGCTGCTTTGTCTTGTGCTAACAAACAGCTGAATTAATGAAGATTTTAGGAAAATACAGACGTGAATAAATAAGCATCAGATCAAAAGAAAAGAAACCTGAAGGGATCTTGTGTTACAGTAATCTTTTCTCAATGTTCATGATAGTTTCAGCTGAGAATGGATAAATCCAGAGGAAGGAACTGCGTGCAGTTGTTGGAACCACAGCGACACACTTTCTTCTGGAGTCTATCTGTCCTACTGGCTTGTGAGGCGCCTTTGCTTTGCATGGACAGCAGCTCTGCAGGACGCTGATTTCCGTATCCTCCTGAGTAGTCGAATGTCAGCTCCTCCTGAGCTTCAATGTCCCGTCCTGCAAACAGCGCCAATCTGGGAATTACAGAATGCACGCGCACTGGCACCATGACCAGATTAGGCATGCAGGAGTGGTTGAGAAAGCGACCCACGTTTCCCACCTGGGCCGGATCCACAAACGTCTCAGTGACAGAACCCGTGCCCGCGTGCTCCCTTACAGCGATAATGTAATTATTTTCTTCAGACCTCTGGGAAAGCTGTCGACGTCTGGCCTCCTCAAAACTGATCACCTCCCCTGCGTACTCGCATACAAATGCCCCATGTGAGATTTTCTCTAGTGTCCGGACTCCCCAGCCCCTGTCCCGGGTTTTGTACACTTGTAACCTGAACCGCAGTCCTCTCTGCACCACGCGGTTAAAGCAATCGTCACTGCAGGTGCAAAGGACATTACACTCAAATACAGGCGAGCAGAAACCCAAGTCTGGTTTGTTGAGGTCGAGCAGCATGCCTGTGCTGCCATACACCTGGCCGTGGGTCTGCAGGCAGGAACAGCTGTCAATGCAACATGAGTGGGAAAGGCAGCAGCATCCAGGAAGGGTAACTTCACTGGGGTCTACAGTGGATCCTGGCCCCTGAACGTTATCTGGAGAGTACTGAAAGACGACAAAAAGATATGATGAGCGTTGCAATAAAAAAATAAATAAAACTTGTGGAAATTGTGCAAAACAATACATCAGATCATGAAAACAATCCACAGATAGCATTCAACATTTTTTTTTGTTTTTTGGACAGTTTGTTAAAACGTACAAGTCTTTTAAATATTTGAAACCTGTCAACCGCCGTTAAAAACCACATCCACACATACAACCATATACAGTCATGATTGTCCTCTGGAGCATCATGAGTAAGGAGTTGAAGATAATTCTTGTAACCGCATGTTGGTAATGTGGCTGTGATGATTTGCTGCCATCTGTTGGTTAAACAACGTGTTGCATTTAATAGTGTTAAAAAATCACCAGGATTTTAGGAAGTTTTTGACACAGCAGGCTTTCTAAATCTCTCGATTACTTTTTAAAACTTTTATACTCATCTTTTAAATGGCATAATAAGTAACAGCATTGTTTCTTTTTGTTTGGCTGATCGGTTTACACTGCATTATAGTCTTTTTTTGAAACTCTAAAATAACATAACATTGGTATCAATGCTCAAAATAATGTAAAGGCGATATGTCTGTGAAGGTTCTCAGTCATCCAGGTCATCGTAGTCTAAGGAGCTGTAAAGAAAGGGCGTCTGGACTTCTTTAGGTTGCTAGAAGAACCACCTCTACGGGACAAGACTCTGTCGTCCATCTGCATCTAAAGGACAAAGGTCACTCTTTTGAGGATGCCAATGTTCACATTTTGGACAAAGAAGATAGATGGTTTGAAAGAGGAGTGAAAGAAGCCATCTATCTATTAGACAATGTAAAGGAGAGTTAGGCTGGTGACCTGCAGCGGCATCACCATCAGCTTTGGCATGCATCAGCTTTATGTCCATGTTTGCACAGGGCATGAACAGAAGGTACAGAGAGGAGCTGTGATTCAAAGTCCACTCTCTCTGCACGTCAGTTTTGATTTGTGATCTCAGTTCAGGCTGTCATTTTAGGCCACGGCCACAAAGTCAATATTAGGGGAGGGGGAATTGTAGAAGTAATTCCAGTGTAATACAAATGTACTCAAACTCCATCATAAAAGCGTGTACACTTCCCCACTCCTGGTAATTACTGGCACATTATTTATTATTTTAAAAATATGTAGTTCCAGCAATTCCAGCTTAAACAAGGCAAGCTGACAGTAACATTAGTTTTTCCATTTGTGTCCAGGTTGAAATTAAGTGTTATAATTCCAAGGTGTTAAAATATTGACCACCCGATAAACAGCTGATGGCAGCATTAATGATTAAAATCGCTGACTACTTTTGGATAATGGTGTGTGGCTAAAACATTATTTCATGCTTTTAAAAATATTATGGTGAACTTGTTTATGTTGTACACTGCCTTTATAACAGCTGGCACAAGCTCGAGCATCGACGTAACACTAAAAAGACGAGTGTCTGATAAATGGAGGGGATATTAGTGAGCACATTTTGATTATATTTTCATATTTTTGTGTGTGTGTGTGTGTGTCCCATCCAAAATTCATTACATAGACCAAAGTATTAGACCAGACCTCTAAAAAATCATGCTTCTAGCCGTCTGCTGTTACAAACATTTGTGAACGAACCAACTGTAAGTGGTGTTACTGCAAAGTGCAAGTGTTTAGGACCTTACTACCCCAGCTATGAAGCGACAGACCACGTGCTGAGTGCTGAGGCACATAAAAGTTGCCAGCGCTCAGCTGACTCATTGACTGCAGACATTCAAACCGCATCTGACAATAATATCAGCACAAAAATTGTGCACCTGTAGCTTCATGGGGCACGTCATGGTTTCCAAAGCCAAGCAGCTTCTGTAGTTGCAATATGTAGGTGGCCCAGTGGTTTTGTCCATTTATTGTAAAGCTGCATACTACTTATTTATAGTTACATATCCACAGGACAGTTAATCTTAGATGTTTTTAAAGCTTTCTGTGTTCAGTTTTTTATGTTCTCAATAGGTTTCATTAAAAATTCTGATGTCACTGATAACTCTAAACACCAATAGGAAAAATAGTAATTGACCTGCGAAGTCCCAACTTACAACACGTTTAATTAAAGTTTTAGTGCCACCACATTAATAACAAGGCAACTACTTCTATTTTAACCACTCTTACACTAAGCTAGCTAGGATAGCGGCTAAAATATCGGTGCAGTGTTTTGAAATGCTCAAACGTGTTTAAATAGAGAGAAAAGCAAATTGAAGTATCGTTACCTGAAAAGTAGGAAATGCCAGTCCTTCAAATAAAACGGGAACATCCTCCAGACCTCCACTCAGATCACCGTCAGTCACATTCATTCCTGCAGCTGCCTGAAACAGCGAATCAACAATCCAACTTCCGGTGGATTCATTAGCAACTGTCGCCCTCTAGTGGTGGCATTACACAACAGTAATTAAAGCCTGGTGGCCATTACTGACCAGCTGGACAAGGACACTTATTTTTCCACGCGAAAATGAAAAGTGCAAACAGAAAATCAGTCCTTTTTATGACATTCTTTTTTTTTTATTACTGAGAAAAAACTTCTTTCCGTATTTGCTTTTCAGTTGTTCTTGCATCCTTTGCACTTCATCCTACAGTTGTTTCCAGTAGTGCTGTCATATTGCCTGTAGATGGCAGGATTACATCAGGAAAGCACCAGCATTCTTTTGGGTTCTCATCTCCAGCACATTAACGAGACAGCAAGCACTTGTTTTATCAGAAGCCAAACATTCTAAAGTGCATTTAAAGTGGTGAACAACTTTATGTGCTTAATGTGCTACAACTTCTGTTTTCTGTGATGAGACTTCATCTTCATCCTCATCTTCCATCTCTTCAACCACGCAGAGATTCCATGTTTAACCTTTCTGGGGTGTTACACTGGCATGTGTAATTGATATGCGGTGCTTTATTCTGTGGTGGTTATCAGAAGCAGATGGAGGGAGGTCACATTGTCAGCTGGCATTTCCATGGCGCACACAAGTGACCAAGGATTTTCCTTTGAGAACCGGCCTTCATCTTTGTCCTTGGGCGAAATTAGTGCTGTCAGTAAGCCTACATCAAGAGTTGGGACTGCATATTCAATCAGCTGAAGTGAAATGCAAACTTTTGACAATAAACTGATTGGCAAAGTGACTGAGCGGACAACAACAGGGACTGACAAATATAAAAGTTTTTTAAATTCAACATTACTCTACAAATACAGTGCCATAAGATTTCTTTTGTCTGTTTATTTATGTAAAATCTGTCAACTTGATTAGTTCTATTCAACAGATTTAGAATTCCCCTTATTTATCCAAAATATATGAGGTGTCATCCATTTGCTCTCTGTGAGGTCATGCAATGGCAAGTGCTATTTTGGTCCAGTGTGCAGAATTTAGAAGCATAGATTGGCAGAAATCTAATTCAATATTCAGGTAAGTTTTTATTAGCTTGTAATCACCTGAGAATGAGAATCACTGTGTTACTCTTACCTCAGAACAAACCCTTGCTTTCTAAGGAGGGAACAGGTTCTCTTCTTTTAGTCGACTGTGTTGCACTGCCAGTTTCTAGACTACCAAAGAACAGACAAACCAAACTAAAGAGGGCCTTTTGCATTTACGGTGGTGGGCAAGCATAAATTGTGGAGAATTAATTAATGTTTCTAATTTAAAAACTCACATATAAATGCTGCTCCTGGTATCCAGTAATATAACACTTATTGTGGTATGATGTACCAAATGTGGTCCAAGGAAAGCAGAGCAGCTTGAAGCATGTGGGACTGCAGACAAACACTAGTCAAGTGTCCACGCTGACCTCTTTCCATTGTTAAAAGCCCACAGAACAGGGGCCCGTGAAAGCAGCAGGGTGTATTTTAGGAATAAGGCTCAGTGCAATATTCTGCAGGGAGATTTTTGTATATTACCTCGATATCTACCATCTGCATAAACATTGTTACAGACCATAAATGCCTCTCATGTCAGTGTTACTTCCTTATTGAAGGGGGACAATCTGCAAGGTTCCACTGCAGATGATGTTCTGAGATGGTCTGAAGAACACAACTAAGACCTCTAAGAGTGCTTATTATCCTCCACATCACTCACTGGTTAGATGTGCTAGAAAAGCAAGTTTGATCCACAAAGACCCCACCTCGCAACTTACAGGATTTATAGGATTTGCTACAAACACCTTTGTGTTTGAGACTAAAAGAGATGCTGAACAGGCCACAGTGCAGTGGATCAGAGCAGTGCTGGGAGGTTAAAGGGGATGTGTGGCCGATATCAGGTGGGTTAAAGTTTTGCAGGTGCTTTGATTTAGGTATTGAGGAGACTTAGGTACCATTTGCACAGGCACAATCTTATATTAGAATTCTTGTACGGTTCAATCATTTAGACTAAATAAAATAAAGTAATAACAACAGATTTATAAGAAAGTGAGACAGTATTGATCCAGTGTGCTAAATAAAAGCTCGAGGTTGTGATGAGAACGCTCTTGTAATTCATTTTAAGTGGCACAACTGTTCGATTGTTGTTGTTTAGATGATGCAAAGGCTAAGAAAAAAACGTTTGACTAAATGGTTTTGCCAAAATCAGGGAACTACAAAGTCATAATTCATCCTCTGAGGATGAGAGTTTTTCATTTGGCTATTGTCAGCATCAGTGATGGTAGATTATATGATAACCTTTGTTTTTTTCACTTTGTAAATTGATAGTTTTCAACTCTGCTTAAACACTGTGGCATCCTTTCATTCCTAACGCACTACCCAGCTTTTTTGAGCAGTGTATATGGGGCACATAGTCTGATACCCTAATTAAACTACAAGCTGTATATCTCCAAGCTTACATTTGAAAAATGTTGCTTTTAAATAATTTAATATGAATGTTTTTCTGTCTCACATCCAGAGGAGGACATAATATGACTTGGCATTTCGGTTGTACTTGTGCTGGTTTATAAAGGAGTGAAACAGCTTCACTTGTTCCAGATGAGGCAGGTTGATGGAGGTCCTCGGTGGGCGCCATTGTTCGGGATCCTTTGATTTTAATGAGAACACACACGCGTCCCAACACAAAGGAGCCGAGGCTGGACCGCAACTGGTTCGAGAGTTAATGAACCAAAGGCATGAACAGAGCATGTTCTCTGGGGAGATTATCAACCACGGTGAGGCAGTCCCTCTGATACTGTGCTGATTGACTTGGCCTCAAATTGGCCGCGATCCTTCTTCCAGATTGTGAGGAAAGCTGTGCCGTGGCCTGGCCTGCTGGAAGCCCTGTTGTCGGCTCTGACAGTGGAGAGAACAAAGAAATTTTCAAAGGTTTTCCTCATCTGTCTGTGTCAGCGTGAGTGGGCGTGATTATGACAAGCTGACCCGAGAGGTTTCAAAGGGGCTTCTTCCAACTGCTCCTCCAAGTTACTCAGAGGCCATCAAAGGCAGTGAAGCAAACAGGGAAAGCTTGTTTGGATCAGTCGCAGAGGAGGTGGGGAAAGTCATGTTTGTGTTTTCGGATTTGGGTGGTTGAAAACAGGTAACTTCGGGCCGCATTCACACACTTTTTAGCTGTAATCCCACGAGACTTCGCTGTGCCTTCCTCTGCTGCCAGGCAACAGCAGTTACAATGTGTTTCACTCAAATGGCAAGATTTTGCAAAACCAATTAAGCAGGGAGTCAGAGGGGTTCATCAGCCTCCTGAGGCAAGCATCACATTTAGCTCTTCACTCCGAGTTTGAAGAATGAATAAAGTTAGAGAGAAGTTTACAAGAAGACAATAAGTTAGACACCCAAATGAGAGCTCTAGATTTTCAATAAAACTTTTTTGCTTTTTGCAGCATACCTGAAAGACGCACAAACAAGACGCTCCTGTCACCTTAAATTACAGTCAAGACCTGCTATATTAAGAATGAGGGGTTAACACCCAAAATGATTAAAACTTGTTAATAAGTAAATGAAACTGTTCTTCACTAAAACCCTCAATACTGCCAGTACTGAAAAAGAGAAAATCTTGGTGTAAGTTAAGCCTTTGTTTAAGGATGAACTGAATACTTTCTCTGTTTACTAATAATGCTGGACCTGTTAAAGCAGTGGGGTCAAACTCGCTTTAGTTCATAAGCCACATAAAAGTCAAAGTGATCTCAGATAGTAGTAAAAAAGTGAAATAATACCCTCATTTCTTTATATTTTGCTAGGAAAATTAGAAACAGATGCCGTGATTTATGTGCAAACATACGTGGAAATAAAATGTAAAAGGTAAAACAGTTTGTAGATAGCGTGAGAGCGAATATTTGGTATGACCGCCTTTATTCGTCATCACAGCCCGGACTTTCTTGTCGCTTCTATGAGCAGTCAAGAATAGTTTCCTGGGAGATGTATTTTGAGATGTAAAGATGTTCCTGCACTTCTTGAATAATTTTGAGTTAGGTGTCTTTTTTATACTTGAATGATTGATAAGTCAGTGTTAGATTACTTTAGTGAGGAGTGAAAAAGCAACCAAGAGTAGCTTTAAGACTTTCAGATGAGGAAAAACTACGAAACGAGGGTTGACTCAAGACTTTTGCACCAGTCTGTATCAGTATATTGACATAAAAAAATTAATTTTACTTCTTTATGATTCTTCTTTATTTACTAATCCTGTGCAATGTTGGTCTGAGCAATCCAGCAAACGTATCATGTAAGATATGATTACAAAGGTAGAAACGGGAGTTGCAAGATAAGAGAAGAAATGGAAAAATAATACATTGCAAAGATGGTAAAAGAGTGAAATCTAACTTGTGTATTATTATAATGAACTCAGATCTGTATTGTAGTCACGTTTAGTGGCTATAATTAAATTCATGTCACTCCCAAGAATAGCACACAGTAACAAAAGTGTTTCTGTGTTTTACAGAGAAAAAATGGGAATAAGAGCGCTGCAATCAATGCACAGCTTTAACAAATGAAGTCAGCCAAGCATGATCCCTGTAAAGATGTTGAATCTCTCAAGAGGTTCCATTCTTCTAAATCAAATCGATACCCTTTGTCAATTTCCACTTAGCCTGCTACAGGGTCAGTGCCTGTGTTTTAAATGGGTGTAATAACCAGTGGACACTTTCTCAGCAGGACCTTTTCTTCTCCGGAGAGAAAAAAATAATTTCTCACTAAGGACAATCTGTTTGCATTTAGCCTTCTTTGACATACAGTTTAGGTAGGCACCTACATTAACTAAGGCTCTAAAAGCATGATAATTAGGACAATACAAAGACACAGATTTCACCTGAGCTCGTGTGTGCACATGTTGTGTTTCTTCAGCCGGTGCCTTGTAAATTGTAACTGTCAGAGTACAAAACCCTGGGTGCGCTCACTGTTCACTGCTGATGTTCAGTCCTTCATCAGTAACTATCATGCAGCCAAACGAGCTCCATATTTCTCAAAGCCATATGCATGCGGTCTTTGCATGCACACGGGCATGAAATGGGCTGTCTGCGAGATGTCAGCTTGCACCAATCAAAGCGGAGAATGAATCCAACACACAGCAGCGAATCGTTTTTAATGGCGTGTCATTATCACAGCAAGTTTTAAAAAAGCATCTGAAGAACAGTCACTAACTAACCGTCTTTCCTTGAATAAAAAAGAACCCAGATTATATGACTCTTGGCAAAAATGTAACTACTTCACTGAGTAGATGGGTTAAATGCAGAGAGTAATTTTCCCACGGGAATCAAAAAAGTATACATTATTATTATTATTATTGTTATTATTATTGTTATTACATCCCTCTCTCGAGCCATGCCAATGTCTGCAAAGCTGTACTTGATGCCGTAAGGTAAATGCTAACTGAAAACATTGGCCACTATGAAAGTGGACTATGAAAAGGTCTCTTTTTATAAAAGCACCAAAGTAAACCATGCTAAGGTTATTACCTGGTCTGAGGCAGGCTATGTTCAGAGTTTAAAATCAGCCGGAAGTGACAGGTTTATTAATACAGACTAAAATAGAACAATGTAGGTGAAGAAAAGCGTTATATGTCCAACCTGTTGAGCTTAATACCACCAAATGAAGCCGTAAAACTACCACAAAACAACCTGTGTTTCACCTTGGCACTGAAATTTGTATTTATTCATATTCAAACTGTGATGTAGAAAATGTAATTTTTAAAAAATCAAAAATTGTTTCTTTTTCTGAATTTTTTGGTTCTAATCTTCTGCCAAGACTTTTCTTTTTACACTGCAGGAATTTCAGCTACTAGAACCCAGATTAACAAATTGATCAATTACATTTGTAGGCTGTTTATCACCAAGAATACCTACTCAATTCATTTAACTTTGGGCTGGCGACAGACTAAAACGATTTCAGTGTCTCCTTTAGAGACAATGGGGCGGTATCAGAGATGAACACACAGCCTAACCTTTACTGTTCAAGTGTAAATTTTTTTTTAAGTTTCACAGCTCAAATGTGCAGCTTTCATCTTAGAAATAAACAGCAGCACCAAAACCGTAGTGAGCACTAATATAAAGATATCGATATATTTATTTTACCACGGTGTACACTTCTGATGATCAAATCACCAATGAAGTTGAGTTTCTGCAGCATTAGGTCTGCGCTCCTGTTTTATTTGTAGTGTTGTATTTAATGGTTCTATTTCTTATAGTCCTTATAGATCTCTATCGCGTGTTCCTCCGGTAACGTCTCTGACTGGTGCTCAATCAATCCATTTTGTACGGTAGAAGAATCAAATGACACGTCAGACGCCCCCATCAATGTGAATATGCACAGAACCTGAAACAGAAAGCCTGTGTGCAAAAAGACAACTGGAAAACACCATCATGATGTTAATCCCCAGCTCACGTTTTAAGCCTAGCTATGTCAAACAAGCTTCATTGTATACTCCCAGGTGTATTGTTTACTGTGTATACCAACATGTTTGGTAAATGAGAGTATTTCCAATTGATCACCTGGAGGAAAGTTTTTACTTTAATTTTAATTTTAGTGAAAATCATGGCTGTCAACCTCTTATATACAGTATCTCACAAAAGTGAGTACACCCCTCACATTTTTGTAAATATTTTTTAAGGGACAACACTAAAGATATGAAATTCTGATAGAATGTAAAGTAATCAGTGTACAGCTTGTATAATGGTGTAAATTTGATGTCCCCTCAAAATAACTAAACACACAGCCATTAATGTCTGAACTGCTGGCAACAAAAGTGAGTACACTTTTAAGGGAAAATATCCAAATTGTGCCCAATTAGCCTTTCCCCCTTCCCGTTGTCATGTGAATCGTTAGTGTTACAAAGTCTCAGGTGTCAAAAGGGAGCAGTTGTGTTAAATTTGGTGTTATCGCTCTCAGACTCTCATAATGGTCACTAGAAGTTTAACATGGCACCTTGAGGCAAAGATTTCTGAGGATCTGAAAAAAAGAATTATTGACTGAGCTGCAACACAGTGGCTAAGACCATACAGCGGTTTAAAAGGGCAGGTTCCACTCAGAACAAACCTCGCCATTGAATGCACGTCTTCAGCATCATGTCCAGAGGTTGTCTTTTAGAAATAGATGCATGAGTGCCACCAGCATTACTGCAGAGGTTGAAGGTGTGCTCAGACCATACGCTGCACACTGCATCAAATTGGTTTGCAAGGCTGTCGTTCCAGAAGAAAGTCACTTCTAAAGATGGTGCAAAAGAAAGCCCACAAACAGTTTGCTGAAGACAAGCAGACTAAGGACGTGGAATACTGTAACCACGTCCTGTGATCTGATGAGACCAAGATAAAGTTATTTGGTTCAGATTGTGTCAAGCGTGTGTGCCGGCAACCAGGTGAGGAGTACAAAGACAAGTGTGTCTTGGCTACAATCAAGCATGGTGGTGGGATGTTATTGTTTGGTTGCTGCTGGCACTGGGTGTTAGGCAGTGACGTGCGGTGAGGTTCATGGCTGGTGAGGCACTGACGTCATCACAGTCAGATTTACAAACATATGAACCCTACAGAGTAGCTTATTCACCATTTCATTGGCAACAGTTAACGTGTTTTGTTTAAAATTTCATATCAGCATTCTTTACATATACAAACTAGCACAGAAAAAAATAACTTAAAAAAACATTATCGTCATATCTTTACTTATAAATGAAGTCCTGCTTCGATTGAAAGTCCAGTTTAGAAAATTCTTTCAGTTTAGATATGTAATCTTCCATTTTGAAAATAAGGCCAAGCAACAGGAAAAAATAACTGGATGGCTGCACTTCACTTGCTAACTGTTTACTGCTGTCACGGTGACAACTGCAGAATAATAGAATTAGTGACAGTGTCACTAATTCTATTATTAGTATCTACGGTGCAGATAACTGAATCCCTGGGATCACCAGCGCCCCCTGCCATGAGGCAGGAGAACTGCGTGCCTCACCTAGTGCGTCTTCGCAGCAGTTTTATGATTGCTCAGCACAAGAATACACAGTTGTTGATAAA
>VUQR01019435.1:0-18256 GCA_015108515.1 Hemichromis elongatus
CAGGGTGTAGGTGTTGATAGCCCGGATCTTGTTCTTACCGTTCAGCTGACTTCTCAGGACTTGTTGCCTTCTGGTAGTTCGATCCCCTCAGTTCTGACTACATATATATATACATTCAATGTTATATATACATTACATATATACATTACACACACACACACACATATATATATATATATGTGTGTGTATATATATATATATATATATATATATATATATATATTATATATTATATATGCTAATCTATTGCAGGGCTATTATTGGAGCCCGACTGAGGCTATATATTTAACTGGACTTCATATTTTTGAATTTCATTGCCCAGCTTTACCAGTGTGTATGTTTACTGACTCATTGCATGTGTTCATTATTACATTTGGTTAATAAAGCATATTCTAATAGATCAGAAAAGAAAGTTGGCCTCAGACTTTATAGATATATAATGTAATGATGTTATCTTATTAGGCATTTGTGTGAAACCAGGCTAATTTGAGTTTTGGCCAAGTATGTGTTTGTACAAATTCCTTCAAGGGATAGGATACAACATGAGGAATATTTTATTTAAAAGTTAGAAAAGGACTGAAATAAGTAGTTTACAGGAGATTGTGACTGATAGACAGGGGCCCTAACGTTATGAAAACCTTTGGCAAAAACTGTCACGACTGCAGAGGTATAAAAATGTCACAGTTTGCTTTGACTAAGTGGATATACAGAGTGGTGGTGGTGACATGGCTTCATTCTAAGCTGGGGTTTAGCGGTTTAAGTTCATGTAAAAACACAGATGCTGCCATCTTTTCAGACACTTAAAATATACAATATCTATTAGTTTTACCCCAAACAGTGGTTGATAATGTAATAGTGAGTGTAATTAAAAGCCCACGAAAGAGCCCCTGTTTTTCTGAAAGAATCATTAGTTGGAGTCTGGCTTTTGAAGAAGGCACGACTGTTGTGTTCAAACTTGTAACTTTTGAGAACCACAATCCAGGCCACAGTGATGGCAGACTGTTGATCTTACACTGTGACACGACTGACTCACTAATTTGGATCTTAGTAATCCAAAGAGACCAGCATGTGACATTACCACCTAACGACTGAAGGTTAGGCAAACACCGCAAACACTTTGAATAATTTAATAGAGAAAGTGCAGTACACTAGTAGCTACAGTACATACAATATAGAGTATATAGCAAAGAGAGGTTAACTGCTAATGATAGTGCTAAAAGCCATGCAGTTTGCAAGAGAAACAAGTGAAGGAAAAATAATTATACTTATTTACACTTACTTACAGAAAAAATTTAATGGATTAATCTTTGCAACTTACACAGGTCCTTCCTTCACCACCACTGTCTCCATCTTCTAGGATGTTACACATGTTACCAGGAAATATGAAAACCTTTTATTCATTCGGGGCCAGTTAGCAATTGGCATATTGTATGGGAACAGTAGTACAGTGACACAGCTTTTGACTCCTGATCATTAGCTATTCTCCAAAAGGCCAAAATTCAAAATCCACAAAATGCATTTGGATGAACTGCTCCATCCAAGTGTGGATACAGTGCTATAGATTTCCCCACTTTCTTGTTTACTTACTAAAGCACTGCTGCATGAACTGCATGAACTCTAAATACTGATGCATCATGTGTCCTGATGGTGGATTTTCAATACCTGCTGTGAGGTAAAAGTGCTCTCTAAAGACTTTATTCTACCTCACGCTGTCAGCAAGTGCGCACAATCTTTAACCTAATCCCTATTAGGCGAAGACCTCTCAAATCTGATTAGACAGACTGCTTGCAAATTAGAAATAGTCCAAGCCACCTGTGGTGTCTGTTGGAAGAGGCAAACACTCACTAATATCATTTAAACTGGAGAGCAGGTATACTTTCATGGACTTTCACTATCATCTTCTTCATCTTTTTCTTCTTCTGGTACTCAATAGACCCTTCTCTGACTCACCCCATATTTCTTACTTTGTCTCTAAGTGCAAATGAGGAGAGGGAGAGATAAGGTATTTATGGCGAATAAGGATGAGAAAACCTCATCGCCCATAAATATGACCAATAACATAATTTTTGTATTGTAAATGGAGAGTTTCTACTGGGAATAATACAAAATAAGCTGTTAGAAAAACACATGCACGTATATCCCACACTTTCTCAATAAAATATAAAAACATAATCATTTATTTACCTCCTTACAAATAAAAGCTTTCTTTTATAGTCCTCTGCGGCACACACCCTGCGTGTTTTTGCTTTTTTGCTGCCTTATGTGCTGATTAAGTGTGAGCAAAGATTAGGCAAATTGGCCATGATGTTGCACGTCCTAAAATAGCCCTCGAACGCTGCTGAGAGGCTTTGACCAGCGCTCGGAGGAGCAACAGATACACGCTTTCTGTTGTTTTAGCTCTTTTTATTAGGGTGAAATGTGAACTATCCGGTAAGATTTTGTTTGTTGCATCTATCGACATGTTTGGTGAGCCAGTCAGTCATTTTAGTGATTACAAGCAGGTTGTCAGATCTAGTTTATGTGCTTGAGGTGTGAAGGGCCTGTGTTTACGTTCACTTTGACTTGCTGATCACACCGGTGTTTTAGTTACTAGTTTATAAGTTATGAGTCAGAACTAGTCATGATATTATTCATCATTGTTTCCATGCTTTCTTTACTGCACACTAATATATCTTCTATTGATGAGAAGAACAAAGGATCTGAAGTACAAATGGTGCTCTTTCTATGTGTCTTTTTTACTTTAGATGTTGTTTATGTGCACTTATAATATGAAAATTTTTATATGGTATTACCATATTAATATAATCTAAATAAAGTTGCAAGTTTATTTGGTACACTTAGCTAAAGTGAATTCAGTCTAACAGTCCTGTAATAAATCCTTCATTTGTGAAGTTTTAGAATGCAGTTTATGATACTGGACAGTGTTGCAATATAACCAGAGGTGTTTCTATTACCTTGTTCACCTAGCATTAAGAGTAAAATGATTTCTCTGTAATGGATTACAGTATTTGCTCAGGAAACATGATTATATTCAACAGCCCTCATTATGTACATTTGCAGTCCACTTAAGTTCACTCATGACAATGTAAATGCATCCTAAAACCTAAACATAGGTTACTAAAAGATAATACTAAAGAAAATAGTTTGTGGTAGTTTGATATTCATTTATCATTTCTCTTTCTCTAATTATATTATAACCAACTTTTATGTATCTTGATTTCATTTAAATAGAGAGAAAAAAAAGTATAAAAGCGACTTTCACAACACTGAAGTGGCCTCTCTGTTCTCTTTTCAGTTACCAGACAGTATGAGCAGTACACCTGTGAACGAGCCCCCTATCCAGGGACTGTCCTCTGGCAGTGGGCAGACGTTACCCTCCCGACCCCTGCAGCCCTCCTCTGACCCTTCAGTTTCTAAAAGAGTATGTTTCTACAAAAGCGGTGACTATCAGTTCGGTGGGCATCGCATGGTCATCAATGCCCGCACCTTTAAGACCTTTGATGCTCTACTGGATGTTCTTTCCAAGAAAGTGCCTCTGGCATTTGGAGTGAGGACTATCACCACACCCCGGGGGATTCACCTTGTTAAGGCTTTAGATGACTTACATGATGGGGGTGCTTATGTGTGCTCTGACCAGAAACGGGTGAAGCCACTAAACCTGAATGAAGTGAACCGGCGGCAGGTACCTTGGAATACTACCAGACCACTCAGTGCAGGGCGACGGCAGCGTCAAGGACTTAGATTTGGTCAGTTTGGCAGCAGGAATGAAGCCACCATCAGGCCACCAAAGGTTACTGATAGGGTGGCAGTACGGACACCAAAGAGGCTTATGGTCATCAAGAACAGAGATCCAAGTGTTAAACGCACAATTGTTTTGCAGAGAAGAACAGCTCCAACATTTGATGCTTTGCTGGATTACCTATCGCAGATACTGCAGTTCCCAGTCCTGAAACTCTACTCTACAGATGGCAGAAGAGTAAGTTCTTGCTAAACTGAAAATAGGAATCATCACTAGTCTTTATTTTCCAGTCTTTATTCTTTGCAAACCAGATGTTTTCGCTACTATATTTCTGAACAAAAGGGATGGATGGGCTTTAAATCTCTGAAATACTGGATCACTCATGGGTTTTACAGAGCACAGTTCATTCTACTGGAGCCACAAAGGTGTCTCCCTCCACCCACACTTCCCTCACCCACATTGTTAGATCAGGAGCTTAGCAAGGGAAAAAATAGTCTAAAGGTGTGTGTTTGGATAGAAACAGATTCAGCTATGCACCGACTAGTATTGTTTTCAACTAGATACCGACAAATTTCGGTTGTTTTCCTTTTAAGTAAATGTGATGCAGTAACATTTCGTTTTAATATAATTACTCTACAATCAGTGAAAATAAATTTGTGCAATTGCCTCAGGATTTTAGGTGATTTATATAAGAAAGTTTTCTGAGAAGAGAAAGGAGATAGAATTTGATGGTTAGAATATTTAACTATAACAGCAAAAAATAACACAAGCACATAGTCTTAGAACATGGGAATGTATTTTTCACTGTCTGTGTGGGTTTAAAAGGAGCAATGTTTTTTTGAATTTTAAATTGGCTCCGAGCTGTGTGCGACCAGTGTTCTGCTCTTACTATACTTTCTAAGTATAGCAGTAAGTATATTTTTTTCTTTCCAAAGACACCTCAGTCTATATTAAGCAAAGGTGTGTCTGCTCGGCACAAAACAAGGATGAAAAAAAAAATGCTAGAGACAGACCGGTATGAACAAATGTGCAAAGCAGTTATCCACATTTTCTAAGTCTAATTCCATGTTTAAGGTTGACTTTTCACTGTTGTGTTTGTGTTGGACGAAGCAACTTGGGTTTGTGCCAGAATTTCTGATCAGGCGATCGGTGGAGTCCTCCCAGTTGTCACGCAATCGTGGATACTCAAACACCCGATTATTCCATTGACCTTATCGTACCAAAATAATTCTCTCAGTACCTTTGAGATGATGAGGATAAAGTCTTTTGATATAAATGTTTTTTTAAAATTTAATTTAATTAAAGGATTATTTGCCAAGAAATATTTAAATTAAGTGACTTCGGTGTTGAAAATGGAAAAATATACACATCACTGTGTGTCATTTTTTGATGTATCTGTTACAAATCCTGATTCATTTTGATGATAAGAAAAAAAAGTGAACATTTTAGGCTTAGAATTAAATAAAAATGTGTGTAAAATATGCAAATCTGAGACGATCAAACAGAAGGCTCATGTTGATTTGAGATGGAATGACGCAAAAATAAAATGATATAATTTTCTATACAGTTTTTAAGGAATATAAATTACAGACTGAAATCGTGTTATAAAAAGAAAAAGCTTAGAAGGGCATAATTTAGAGTAGTCATATATACAGTAGGTGATGCTTTCATAGTGCTTGAGATGAAGAAAATCTGCAGTTTCCCATTACAAATGTCAATCTCATTTCTCCTCCTTTAGGTTGATGGTCTTGGTGCTCTTATCTTGTGCTCTGGAGTTGTTGTGGCAGCGGGCAACGAGCCTTTCAGATTAGCAAACTATAGTTTTCACAGAACAGGCCAGATGGCACAGGCCATGTTCGTGGAAACAGTTGAACCATCAATGTCGCAACCTAGAGCACGTAAGTCTGAGTTTATGCCACAGGGAAACTAAAATATGTTGTTTTGTTATTCTATTCTGTTACTCTCATACCTCTCTCATGTCTGTATGCAAGTTTGAATCTATAAAATATTTCCCTTGTAGTGTCAAATCTCTTTAAAAAAAAGCAGAGAGTAATCTCACATTGTAGCTTGTATATTCTATCCATACCAAAACAACGGTATTAAAAAATGACTGTTTCTAGTTGGGGTTTTTTTCCATTTTTTTTGTCCAGATTCAATTTCAAAAGAAAGACATGAGAGTGAAATATGTAAATATGCATATTTATCATAATTTCTGCTATTCTGGCTGTGTCCAAATTCAGGGGCTGCATCCTTCGGAGGCCGCATTTGTAGACCGGTTACACAGCGAGGCGACGAAGGCTGTCCAAATTCGAAGACTCCTCCAAATGCGTCCTCCTTTTCCGGCCTTGGAAGGACTTGGCCTTCACCTTATACATGGGCCAGGTCCTTCGAAGGATGCAGCCCCTGAGTTTGGACACAGTCTCTATTCTTTAAAGTACCACTGCAAAATATTTATGTGACCCAAAATATTTTTTCTTTCTCCTTGTGTCCCACATCTCTTCTCCAAACCCTTGTAAAAGCAGAGAAGAAAAAGTCTTTCTCGAGCGGACGAGGATCAAGGAACTTCTCCGTGTCATCAGAGCGATATATTGTGAACCAGATAAACAATTCTCAAAATGGCCACATGCATCACCACAATGGATTGTCTGAAGCAGAAGCCAATCAGCATCACACATCTATGGAGATGTCCGGAACTGGCAGGGAAGATAACCGGCATCAAACCTGCATCATACCAAACGATGATGACATTGAAAAATCTTTCCACGTGAATCAAGACGGCAGCATGACGGTGGAGATGAAAGTTCGTCTGACCATTAAGGAGGAGGAGATGCTCCACTGGAGTACCACACTCAGCCGGACCAGCCTTAGCAAGAGGACAGCTTGTGCCTCAATTTCTGAGTCAGGCAACCGCTCCCCTGACTCAAACAATGCCATTGCCAAAGACTCCTCTAGTATCAGCGAGGAAGAAACTAAAGAGGAGAACTTTCCCTCTGCAGCTGGAAAAGGCGTCGGCTTTAATGATGAGCGAACATGTGAAGACTACACTTCAACAGCTGCAGGAAAAGCAAAAAAAAGTGTCAAACGCACTCCCACACCTGGTCTTCGACATGTTAATAAAAAGGCATCTATTGAGAATGTGAAAAGAGTCACAGAGTCAGGGGTGCAAGAGAGCATGCTGGGACACTATTCCTATGTGGAAAGGACAGCTGATGGCGAAACAACTGAGGGATACTGCGTCGTCAAACACAGCAGCAGCAGCAGCAATAGACCCATCCCAAAACCTCGGAAAACAGCGTCTGCAGGAACGAGCAACAAATGCACCGCCTCCTCCATCAGGTCATCAGGAGTCGCTGAGGTCCTTCAGATACAGAATAATGGGATGGAGTTTACAGAGACTGTGATGCATATTTATGAGACCCAAGGCTGCTATGACAACTATTTTGCAAATCAGGAATATAGTGTAGACGACGTTCCTTTACATGGCTCCCCTCAGGCAACACAAAGTAAACAGTCGACTGACTCAGGGCCTCATTCATCAAGTAATGATTGTGATATAGATTGTAGCTGGCAGCCACCCACTGCTGACTCACTGCAAAGGCAAAAAGAGGAGATGCTATCACTGTCATCAGAGCCAGTATCTCTGACACATGAGAATACAAACAATCTGTCTACACCGAGTGAAAAGGAAACCCAGAGAAACCTTCAAATTCAGGAGAGAGTAAAACTAGACAACAGTCCAAAAAGCACGACGAGGAAAAAGATGACTAGGTCTGCTAGGAGTCAGAAGAGTTCAACTTCAATAAGTTACACGGATAAAAACCAGAAGGAAAGCCTAATCAGCCCCTCAAAAGATAGTAAGCATTCATCTGCTGACAAGCTTAGCAGTAAGGCCAGTGTGGGAAAAAGGAGTATGAATTCTTCTGAAAGTGCTAAAAGTGGTCAAAAGAGTAAAGGAGCAGAAAAGAAAGCAGAAAGTCAGCAATCTAAGAAATCCAATAAAGGTGAAAACACACCAACAAAAAGCTCAGCCTCATTAGTTAGAACTGAAAATTTGAAAACAGCACAACAGACACAAAACACAAACAAATCAGCTGCTAGCGATATTGGCCACAATGTAAATACTCCAACTGGAAGGCCTCAAATGAAAAAGAACATGTCAGACATTTTGCAACCCAACAAACCTCTTTTGAAAAAGACAACTAGCAAGCCAAAATCCATGCCTGAAAGCCGAATATCACCAACAAAACTGCTTGTTTCCATGCCTTCTCTCGATCCTTCGCCCTCCGAGATCCACCAATTTGTTGAGAACTGGTTGGAGAAAGTCACCCCAGACCAAGTGCCATATCCAGAGGAGGTGATCACAGAGGAAACACAACCTCAAACAAAGGTTATATTTCAGATAGGCGGAGATTCTGAATCAGATGAAAAGAGTGAATGCCAGATGAATTTAGATGAAAATAATCCATCGCCTAATGATGTTATCAAGGAATCAACCTCTTGTCTATCTGTTCCTCTATGCCACCAAGACCTAATGGCAGCACAAGGTTTAAGTGTTTCTATGCCAAATGTCAGAGCTGACCTTGAACATGAGGAGAACAGACTGAGGCCACACAAATCTGCAGAGGCCATCTGTCCAGCTGGCGATGAAACATCATCATCATCTAACTTTTTGAGCCCCAAAGCAAAGATAAAGCCTGCCCTGCAACAACTCTGTTCATCCATTCAGTGCATCAGAAGAGCCTCTGACACGAACGGGACATCCAACCTTGAAAAATCTAATAGCCTTCCTGATTTCCCAACACAAGTAGCCTCAGTATTTGGCTCATCATGTAAAGCTTTTCTGTCATTCTTGTCAGTGATGACTCTGAGAGATCATCTCATAGACTCCCCACAACGAGAGGGTAAATTATCAAGAACCACATCGGAGGCGATGCTAATGATGGAGTCCCTGCAGAAGATTTCTGCCATCCAAGACGAGGAAGAACAGAGGGCAAGTCTGACTGATTTGCAAAGCAGAGCATCTTCTCGTTTAAGACAGAGCTGGAAGGATTTCCAGATTCTGCGGGAAAGGCTTGAAAGTGAACCTCTTTCTCCCAAAGTGTCAGAAACTGAGTTTGCGCTAGATGTCCTCTCTGAAGGCGGCGATGCATTTGAGGAACAGCATTCGGGAATTGATGAGCTGATGGAGGAACTGAGCATGCCGCAAGACCTCAGGGAACAGATTGCTTCGACAATCAGAACTTTTTACCCTGTGGAAGAAAGCCAGTGTGTAGAGACTGATCTTAACCAGTCAGAATCAGAGGAAGATTTAGAGCAATTTGTCCAGGACTGTAATGATGAAACAAAACAGTCACTTGAGTCTGATAGTCGATGTGTAACTGAAGATACTCCTGATGCAGTTTATGCCCAACAGGGACAGATAATGAGCACGTTAGAGCAGCCTAGTGAAACCCAAGAATCACAGACAGAAAAAGAAGAGTTATTAAAAGACAAAGAAAATGAGACCAAAGAAGAAGAAAGTGGCAAAGAGGAACGATTAGAGAAGAAAAAAGAGGTAAAGATCAGGGAAGATGAAGATACAAAAGAGAGAGAAGCTGATTGTTACAGGACTGAAAAGGAGGATAGGGAACGAGAGGAAGCGGAAGAAAAGGAGCAAGAAAAAGAATCAGAGGAAGTAAGTAGTGAGGAACCTATTGATAAAGAAGAGGGAGGGGCATATGAAGAAGAGGAGACCAAAGAAGAAGAAAGTAGGAAAGAGGAGCAACTAGAGGAGAAAAGGGAGGTGAAGATTAAGGAGGATGGAGATATAGAAGATGAAAGTGAAGGGAATGAAAACAAAGATGGAGAAAGGGAGGAAGACAGAGAAAAACAGCCAGAGCGATCAGAATCAGAGGAAGAGAGTGGAGAGGAGTCCATTAATAAGGAAGAGGAGCAAGGGACAGATGAAGAGGAGCAAGGGACAGATGGAGAGGAGGTGACAGAAGAAGAAGAAAGTAGAGAACAGGAACAAAAAGGAGAGAAAAGGGAGGTGAAGATTCAGGGGGATGGAGATACAGAAGATAAAAGTGAAGGGACTGAAAAGGAAGATGGAGAAAGAGAGGAAGACAGAGAAGAAGAGTCAGAGCAATCAGAATCAGAGGAAGAGAGTGGAGAGGAGTCCATTAATAAGGAAGAGGGGCAAGGGACAGATGAAGAGGAGCAAGGGACAGATGGAGAGGAGCAAGGGACAGATGGAGAGGAGGTGAAAGAAGAAGAAGAAAGTAGAGAACAGGAACAAAAAGGAGAGAAAAGGGAGGTGAAGATTCAGGGGGATGGAGATACAGAAGATAAAAGTGAAGGGACTGAAAAGGAAGATGGAGAAAGGGAGGAAGACAGAGAAGAAGAGTCAGAGCAATCAGAATCAGAGGAAGAGAGTGGAGAGGAGTCCATTAACAAGGAAGAGAAGCAAGGGACAGATGAAGAGGAGCAAGGGACAGATGGAGAGAAGCAAGGGACAGATGAAGAGGAGCAAGGGACAGATGAAGAGAAGCAAGGGACAGATGAAGAGGAGCAAGGGACAGATGAAGAGGAACAACTAGAGGAGGTGAACTGGCAATATAGAGATGAAAAAGACACAGAGACTGATAGTGAAGGGACTGAAAAAGAAAATAGTGGAAGAGGGGAAAATGGAGAAGAAGAGGCAGAGCAATCAGAATTAGAGGCAGTGAGTGATGAGCAATCTCTTGACAAGAAAGGAGCAGGGGCAGATGAAGAGGAGGAAGAGCTGACACTGGATGAAAGAGAGCTGGGGGATGAATTAGGAGAAGGAGAGAAAGAAGAGGCCGATGAGACAGATAAAGCTTTTATGAATGAGGACTCAACTCAGTGTAGTGCTGAAGAAACAGATGAAAGAGAGGGCGCTGAGGAGACAGAGGAGGAAGAGAAAATAAATGGGAAGCTCTATGAGGAGGGTGAGAAAGAAAGCAGGGATAGAGGCGAAAATGAAGAGAGGCATAAGGAGGAGAAAGAAGATGAAGGTGACAAAGGGGATGAGACAGATGAAGGGGATGAAGTAGGAAATGTAACTGTAGAAGTAGAACAGGAGAAGGAAGAAAATGAAGAGTCACATACTGGTACAGAGGACGTAGAGCAGGAACTACTGGATGGTACTGAGGTATCTGGCGATGAGGAAAATAAAATAGGTGATGGTATTGACGCAAATGAGGAAGAGGAGGTGGGAGCAGAAACAAATGCAGCTGCTGCAACAGATAGAGAGGAAAAGGTTACTATAAATGCAGATGATGACAAGGAAATGGAAGAATTTATTGAGGGTAGAAATGAACTAGAAGATGAGGATGAAAAGGAAACAATGCAAATAGAAGAGGTTAGTGAGGGAAACAATGAAGAGGAGGAGGAGGTGGAAGAAGAGAGCGAACAAGATGAAGAACACGAGGAGGAAGGTAGTGGAGATTCTGTGGTTAAAAATACAGAGGAAGAGAGAGCGAGGACAACAACAGACGAGGGAGAGGTAGACGAAGGAAGGGACACAGACGCAGAAGATGAAAAGTATGATGAGGCTGAAGATAGGAGGAGAGAGTCGGAGCAAACAGAAAGTAATCAGGAGGAAGAACCAGCAGAAGAGAGAGAATGTGGAAAAGAGTTAGAGATGAATGAAAACCTAACAGCAAGTCAAACTGGAGATGAAGAGGAGAGGGAGGATGATGAAGAGAAGGAGTCACGAGAGAAATTAGACCAGGAAGAAAAACAAGGCACCGAATCCCCAAACAAATACTCCTCTGAAGGTCAGTGTGCTGATGACAAAGGAACAGACACGGTTACTGAAACAGATGAAGGAGGAGAGATGCTTAAAGAAAGAAGTGGCAGTTTATCCCATCCAGGGGAAATATCCCAGGAATTACTTGACTTTGTGAACTATGCCCTCCGGTCTTCTTCACTTGTATTCATTTATGACAAGGACGGAAACATTAGGATACAGCCTGATAATGTAAAAACCAAGCAAAGTCTTCTTCTGAACAACAGAAAAGACAGTTCATACGGCTTAAAATGCCTCCCAAGCCCGAGCACCTCTGATTTATCTGATTACAGACCAGAAACATCCGAGAGTGGTGGCTATAAAACTCAGGAGTCTGTAGATATTATGTCAGAGAGTGGAGGAGAGGCTCCAGAGAAACCTTCTCCAGTTGTCCAGTCAGTTGTCCAAGCCGAGAGGACAAATTTGGAATTGGCTAGCTCGAAGTTGTCTGTTGCAAGTAATTCAGGAACCTTTTCTAGTTCCAGTGACTCGGGTACTAAAGCCTCAAGGGAGGATCTTTCTTACTTCAGTGCAGCGAGCTCATTAAAAGCAGATGGTGAAGCCACCACACAGGCTGCACAGTGCATTTCTATTGTCTCAAAAAACTCAGCTGATGGGGTTTTGATTGATCAAGGCAGATGGCTCCTAAAGGAGAACCATCTCATAAGAAAATCTCCTCCAGTCTCGCTGGGAATGTACGGCAATTTGGACAGCACATCCTTAGACACAGGTCAGGAGAACACTAGCGATGATTCCCCGCCGCATTTTAAAACTCAGCATAGTCCCCTTGCAGCCATATCTTCATCAGAACTCGAGGAATTAGCGAAGCCTCCAACTCCAAAGTGCATCTACTACAACCTGCCACATGGAAGCGACTCGGACCCATTTTTAGACGAATCAAGTATTAAAAGCAGTGCTCGAGGCAGGGGTGTCAGGGTGTCACCTGCTATTGACACATCAAAAACCTGGGCAAATAAAAATGGCAGTCAGTCTTCCTTTGCATCAGTGGAGTTCAGAATCCCAGACAGAAAAGTTCATCCCGAGGGCGAGTCAGCGGTTGTGACACAGCCAAGTAGGACATCTGGTGGTGTAGGCCATGTACTACAAGCACAAGACTCAATGGACAGTCTGCATTTGAGATGTGGCCAATACTGCCCCATACTATGATATTGAACAGAAACAGCTGCTAGTATGGACTGTGTTTGATGTTTGATGTGATGCAACTTTGTTGCAAGTTTGTTGTGTTATTTGTAAATAATCATGAACCACAAGAGTTGTGCCTCTTATTTGCATTTGAAAATTGAAAAAAAAATCTAAATTTACACACGAGATTTTTTGGTGCTGAATATCAGATAGTGCTTGATAGAAAAGCAGATTGTAAACAAATAAGACCAATTTTTTTCTCTGTCAAATCTCTGATTTCTTCTTGAACATCATACAGGAAATGAAAGAAATGACTCAGTCTGCAATAGAAAGTAGATTTCATTGCTTGTATTATTTTACTTCTCATTTGGGTTTGTTGGGAATATTTATTTCTAATAGGTGTTTAAACTTTTTAGATTAAAGAACTGATTTACTTTAAAAAAAAATCTAAAACTTATAGGTTTCTCACCCAGGCGCATTTAATCAGCATGCTATATGCTACAACATGAGACAGTGAATGGGACTAGTATTGGCTTTTTACTTTAAGGTTCATTGAACCCAAAAATACAGTAAAAAGCAGTGAAATTGATCGCTTGGATGCAATACTAATACTGTTGCTTTGGTTCTGTAATAATTGAATTCCTTCTTATTTTATCAACATATGTGTTAAAGTGGTCATCAAGATAACCAAAGATAAAAAGTGAAAGTTTTCATTTCTGAGTTTTTACGTTTCTTATGTGCCTTCTTTTAACATCCACACTTGGAGTGTGAGTTGCAATGTTGTATGTAGAGTCAATATTTAACTTACATTGTTATCTCTATTAAAGGTGTACCTGTGTTTAAAGTCTGTGTTTACGTGTTCACATGTTCACAGTGGAGCTGTTTTGAAAACAAAAGAGATTATTTTTGGTGGTTTTATTAGCCTGGCTACCACTTTATCCATCACCTAATCAACAGTAAGTCTGTGAGTTTGTCAGCTTGAATTTTTAGACAGATTTAGGTGACAAACGCCTGTGGGATGTTATTCTCTCAAATAGAAAATTGACTAATGTAGCACAGTTATAAGCGGGGGGTTAAAAAGGCAGCTCAAAAAATATACACTCATCCCTGTCTGCTCAAAATACTTTCAGGGTTGAGTTATAAAATAGTGAAAATAATCCTATTTGTGCTGAGTGCCTAGAAGCATCTCTGGACTCTGGTGACATTTGACTTTGGTTGCAACTAAGTGAAGCATGTGAATTTTGAATGAGCCGCAGGCTTACATTACTCCATTTATTCTCTAAACTATTGAAAGATTTACTTTAACAGCCTGATTTTGGATACAAAATTGTTATCTACTGGTTGTTGTTTTAGGTCTGTGTTTTAGTCTGTGTACACTATTTGAGTCTCACTCATCCTCGGGCAGGTGAAGGTGCAGAGGAGAGTGCGAGTCATCTGCAGCTGTCACTCGGTGTCAGGAATGGCCCCCTGATGCAGTCAGGCATATGCAAGTGACACTTGATGTGATCGTCACTGACAGGCTAGCTTGTAATATGCGTGACCAGAGGGATGTTATCCTTGAAACAAGTCTGACCAGAAGACTGCAGGTGTTAATTTGAACAGGGATAATTCATTTTGACATTTACATGCTAAATATTTGACAGGTTACACATGATGATTTTATGGTAATGTGAAGGGAGAATGGGAAAATGCTACTAGTGTGTGTGGGCGCTTCCACTCCCTGTCCCTGACCCTTCCCTGCAATCACACACACAACCACACACAAGCACAGAGGGAGACAAAGAAACACAGAGACAAAGAGAATGAGAGAGAGAGAGGTCTTTACAAAGTGATCATTCTGGATACTTTCCAAGGGTTTTGTCAGTCACTATGGAGATTTGGAAAATAGCCCTTGCAGTTAAATTCCTCTGTTGTTACCATGGTTCAAAGGTATCCAGCGGAAGCGAAATGAGCACACATGCCAACTCTGTGCGTTTTGCTTACCATTGACAGAAAAGAACCAGTAAGCTTAAAAACAACAGTAAAACAGGCACTATCATTAAAACTGTTAATGTTCAGCACTGTGCAAAAGTCTTGACCACCCATTATTTCTTTATATGTTGCTTCTAATGGAGCCAGACTTTCCTGTAACTTTTAAAGTGTTCTTGGTCAGTAGTTTTCCAGACCTTGTGAAGGTCTCTGAAGTTTTTCTTTGGATCTTTTGCAGTCGAGTCCTTTAGCCTGACCATTTTCAGAGGACTTTTTTTTTTTTTTCGGTTGTTAATTCACTTAGGACTAATCTATAAATTACTTAAGCATAAAATGATCTCAAACTGGACAAGTGAGTAACATTAAAATCTACACCAGATAAACAGTATCTGAAATAAGTGAAAATTCCAGCAAAGACCTGAGACAAAACCTGACCTCAGTTGATCCATCTACTGTTCGCTGAAGCCTAATCAGACATGGTCTCAGTGGAAAGGTGGCTATCAAAAATCCATTCTGAAGAAAGGAAAACAGGGAGAAAAGGCTGAGGTATACCAAATTACACAAGAACTGCTATGAAAATCTGTTTTGGGTCTGATAGAGTACTGAATCTAAATGGGAAATGTCAACATCATCGAAGCAGTGTGGGACCATCTTGACAGAGAATGGAAGAAACAGCCATCAACATCCAAAGAAAAGGTTTGGATGTCCTTTAAGAAGCATGAAATAAAGAATAAATATTGACTTTCAAGCTTGTTACAACTGTACAAACTGCTTTTGCCTTATACATACACTGTATTTCTATGTACGCTTGCACATTACAACAAATTTCTGCCCTGATTTCCCATTTTTCTAGAAAAACCTAAAGAAATGAAGGTGGCTCAAGACTTTTGAACAGTATTATAAAAACAAGGCATTCAAACTCATGTCCTACAGTTAACAGCAACCCTCAAGTTAAAAAACAAAAGCACTGATTCAGCCACATTTTAAAAGCACCTGTAATGTGTAAACCTTACTCTGTGACACCGATACAGTTCTGACCTATCGGTGCATGGACACCACTGTGTGTGTCACTGCCCCTGACAGCCAGTCCTTTAGGGCCAGTGGTTTGAATTGGGACATCTGTGGATTGAGTTTGTGAACATCTCTTTGATCAGGGAATGTCCTTGTTATTGGTCTGCACTAATGTTTAAATGGGTGGCACATGTCTAAATAACATCTAGAGGTTTTCTAGAACACAGAATGTATGTATGTATTGACCACATTAATCCAGTTTTAAGCAGGCTCTACTTTCCTCCACTGATAATAACCTGACTCTCACACACCGACTTGACAAAAGCCCACTGAAGGCCCTGGTGTGGATTTACAACCTTTCTTTCTCACAATAAGATTTACTTCTGTCTGCTCTCCGTGCATTAACTCATGTCCAACAAATACTTTGTGCACAGATTCTGCCTACAATTAATCTAAGCGGTCATGACCCGCAGAGATGCGGACCAATTTAAAAAGACCAAAAGAAAAAAAAAAGAGAGAAAGACTTTTTGCAATCTTCTCACCACAATAACTAATTTACACAGCCTTATAGCTGAACACATCACTTATGTCCTGTGAGAATCGATGAACAGTGCAGCCACTGTCTCCACTTTAGTTCTGGTAAATAATGTTGGGGAAGATCGCTATGGCTACTGGTGCGCACGGGTTGGTGATTCACCATCATGGGAGATAAAACAAAGGGTTCCTTTTTGCTTTTACCCTGCGGTTTTGAAGGGATGACACCCAGAAATAAGATTTAACTTATCTGTTGCCCTGCGCCATTACAGAGTGACTGACTCTGACTGATGTCGAGTCTTATTTGATGTTTTTATACGCCTCCTTTAATTAGCTCCCCCGCAGGGCTGTTGCTTTGGAGCAGAAAAGCGGAATCTCAGCAAAAACAAATAAAAAGACCAAGCGATAAATTCCCAAGAATGGGAGCTATTTGGCCAAAACTGTTGCACTGTCAAGCGCCGTGCTACACACAATAATTACGGCCTACTGTCGGCATTCTCTTGATGCAGTTAGGTGACAGATCAGCAATACACAATCCCTGCTCTGTTTGTGTCAATCCAGGCCTCCTCTGTCTGTGTCTGTAGCCAATACTGGCAGAGCGGGCTCATAATGGGCCTGGGAGCAGGAATTTTCATGGCCCCCGCCCTGTTTCTAAGTGAGCATTGATCATGTGAATTTCCATAGCTGCTTTTGGTAATGGGCTTTCACTGTTTTATTCAGACCACAGCCTCATGTGTGTATGCTCAAGTATCATAAGCCTAAATGTCCATTTTGGTTTTTTGTTTTTTTTTGCTTTTGTTAGTATGCTTTTGCCTATCATTTCTCCAGTTTCCAAAGTTTTGAATTACATTTTTGAAGTTCTCTTTAGATTTTTATATTTCACTTTAATACTAAAACATTTGCAGGCCATATTGTGCAAAATCAGTATTCTTCCTTGATACCCTTAACTACATTTTGCCATGTATACCATTACTTTTATTATATTTTTGATTTTTGTTCATGATTCTGCATTATGGGCTGCTAAAGGAAAATTTTGCTTGTTTTCGTTATTTGATTCATCCTTGCATGTCTTTGGGAAATGCCCTTATGTAAGATATTATGCTCATTTAAATCCTATGAAAAAAGGTACAATTTTTAAATGGCTTTAGATACAGGTCAGACCACACAGAAACTTTATCAACTCCACAAAAATTTGTTTAAAAATAGAAAATTTTTACACAGTCTCACTATTCAGGATAGCATTCAGTGACAACCATCTTGTAGCAACACAACATGCATGCTAAATTATTAAAATTGCTCCAAAACCCCCTGACCCCCAGGTCCATCAAAATGGACTTCAAAGCACTGAACTTCTCATACTGTGATTTTATTGGATTCATTTATATAATTGACTAGAGTACTGTATCACTTCAAAAGAACACTTTACTCTCAGATTGCTGGCTTACACGTGGCTCCTAGGACATTTAAAAACTTCCGTTTCTCTTTGACAATGTGTTTTTTTTAATTCAACTCAATTTTATTATATTTATACAGCACCAAATCACAACAACAGTCACCAGTCGAGGCGATTATTGTAAACCCTACAATAATCCATACAAACAAAAACCCAAAAGTCATATAACCCCCTGTGAGCAAGCACTTTGGCGACAGTGGGAAGGAAAAACTCCCTTTTAACAGGAAGAAACCTCCGACTCAGGGAAGGGCAGCCATCGGCCACGAGCCGTTGGGTTGAGAAAAGGAAGACAGGATAAAACACATGTATTGGAGAGAGACAGAGATTAATTAGGCTTTTTATCTTGTGTTCCTCCCCTCACCCCCAGCCAGTGATAGCCAATGGCTGCCCCTCCCTGAGTCTGGCTCTGCCTGAAGCTTCTTCCTATTAAATGGGAGATTTCCATCCCACAGTCACCAACTCTTTCCTCATAGGGAGTCATCTGATTGGTGTGATGTTCTCTGTATTATTGTAGGCTTCTTACCTTATAATACAAAGCACCTTGAGGTGACTGCTGCTGTGATTTCATGCAAAAAAAATGAATTGAATTTAAAAAATTGACCCCTGAAAATATGTG
>VUQR01019436.1:2617-19028 GCA_015108515.1 Hemichromis elongatus
TTATTTTTTAAACTTTTGTTTTTTTTTTTTTTTTTTTTTTTACCTCTTATATATTTGCTTGATGTAACACAACAGAATGCAACAGAAAGAAAAATAATAACCTGAAGTTTTTATTGGATTTATGGAAATGACATAAACTAGAAATCAGGAACGCAAACCCAGAGGAAATGAATCAGGTTCAGCTTTTTAACAAAAAACATGTACCTTGTTTTCATATATTTTGAAGTTGAACAACTGGCTCCAAATTTCATATTAGCTCATTAGAAACACACGCTGGAAATTACAAGCAGCTGTTTACAGTAGTAATCCCCATCAGCTATTTTCCCATTGTAAGAATTTAGACGTGTGCTGAAAGATTCACCAGACTCATGAGTTGCAATGGAAGGAAGGGAACACGGGTGCATAATCCCATGATATTTGTGTAGTCTCCTTCAGGCTGACAGCTGAATTGATCTTATTTTATCTTGGTCTAAATGGCAAATTTCATGTTGCTAAAGGCAATGTCTGAGAGGGATTATTACTTGAAGAGGATTTGGCTAACTTGCAAATAATTAAACTGGTAGCCAACCAGCCTTACTCTCAAGCCCTCCACATTAGCATCTGCTTTTTCCTCCCTAAAAAGGTCACGAAAGACACCTGACGGGGCCTGTTCCTTAGATCAGCGCCATAGTTGTGGTGGAAAACAGCATAACAGCGTAATTGTTTCGTCACATGAACCATTTGCAGAGATGCCACACATAATTTTCACCTTCTACTTCTTGCTCCACAGTTCTCTTAAATATTGTGTTCGGTCAAACCACAATCAAGTCCGTTGGTCACCAAGTTTTAGTTTTCACCCCGAGTATGGGCAAAGTTTTTTTCACAAAACCCTTTTATTTCCCTTCCCAACCCCAACCCCATTCTTGAACAGAGAAGATGTTTCAGTTCTTCTTGCTCTTAGGCGAATCATATTTCCTCTTGCTGGAGTACCAGAGAAGCAGAGGGATGCCAATGGAGGGCAGCGTCATCACACCAAATGCAGCCCAGTCCAACTAAAGACAGACATAATGAGCAGTGAGTGAAGTGCTAGACGACTGTTCAAACAAGCAAATGTTCCTGCAAAAACTGAAAGACACTAATGAAATCAGTTGGTGTGGAGACTTTAACTTAGTAATGTGCATTAGTTGTACTACAAAGATCTTCTTGTAGTATATACAAAACATTTGTCAGTGAAGGTAGAGTAAAATATAAAAATTCAAATTTTAGCCTAAAATAAGACTACACAATAAACATCCTTGGAGGCTTACAAAATTCCACCCAGAATCAATTTACCTTTGATCAGCATAGACCAGTGCACTCAGGTGCCATATTGAGCGAACCTCAAACTGTTTTAACACTTACATAGTGTGGAGAGAAGCGGCGGTCAAACTCTCTCTGAGCCAAGATTCCTCCCTGTCCAGGAGCACTGGTGTAGCCAACCTGCAGGAAAAGGGGGTCACTTTAGCTTATATCACTATGGACTGTAAATGCTTTGACTCACTAAGGACTTTAACTGCTTTTACCACAACTTGTCCTCCCTCCTGAACCAGGTAGCTGACAGTAGCGGAGGTAAAATTAAAGTATCCCGCCTTCAAGGGGCGCAACACCACTGTGTGAGAGACGTTGCTGGCTCTAAGAGTTTCAGAGTTAAGAATGCTGACGTGGAAAAAGAGCTGATCTATGGTTATTTAAACCAATTTAAATCAATTTACTGCAGTCTAATCAAGGCTGTAGTCTGACATTTCAGGAAGTGATGTTTTTGTGCGAGAGCTCCATTAAGGCCTCCGTCTTATGAACCATGAAGAGTGAATACTTCACCTGCCAAACCTTATCGGCAACTTTCTTCTCATCAGCTATACTATGTTTTAGGTTCAGCAGCCTGAAAAGCCATCATTTCACTATTTGCTCCTACTGTGTAAGATAAAATAACTCTGGTGCAAAAGCAAGGCTGCCATCAGAGACACCCAGTAACTTCTGTTTGATTAAGAACTTAAGATCAAACTCCCATTAAGATACAATAATGCATCAAAATAACTGAAGTTTGATATTGCCAGTGAGAATTCATTTTATTGCAAGGATACGGTGCAATCCTGTCCCATTTCACATTCAACATTCCAGAAACAATTCCAAAATCTTCAGGAGGAAAAGAATCATCCGATAGCTCCACCTCCAGAGCCGCACTGTAGAGACAAACCAGATGATGACATTTAGTCAGGTGGTACCAAACATTTGATCAGATTTTGACAGGCTGTCATGCAGTCACTAAAAGTTACTGATAACTGATTATTACACAGCAGTTGGTTAAGAAATATCATAATATAATAAAGAATTCTGTTGTGTCGTTTGATTTTCTGTGTGTATTTATTTGTACACAGTCATTTAACTCATTTAAAGTGGCTGTCCAGATAACTGACCTGGAACCCACGTTGTAGATGCTGTACTGGAGGGTCAGGTCCCGGCCCTCCACAGCATAGCGGTTCAGGAGGGATTTGGATGCCAACAAACGGGCGCCCTCTTCTCCTGAGCCCAGACCCAGCAGAGAAAGGATTACAAACACGTACAGCATCTTGGTCATCTGGGGACAACAAACAAACACACACACAAACAAACAAAATAAAACAAAAACAGGAAAATAAACTGGGGAAGGGGCAGAAGAAGATAGACTACAAACAAAATATGTTTAGACGATAGCCAGAAGTCCAGGCTGGTTTTGAAATGAACAATATGCGGTTGTGTCCAGGTATCCAACCAACTTTAGCATAAACAAAAAAAAGAAAGAACAAAACAATCTGCAGCGTCAGCCTTTAAACGGAGACCACTTCCGATATATATTAGGTTTAACTTACAAAAAAACGAAAGAAAAAGCGCTAGTGGGAGGTCGTTTTTAAAAGGCTGTTATGTCCCTAATGAAGTGTCCGGCTTCAAGTCAGAGTACCCAACACTAACCCAACAGACGCTTACGTGGACCAAAGGAGTCACATCTTCATTTGCATTAGTAAGACAATTACAGTAAGTAGAAACGCTTGATGTCTAACAGGCGTTTCATAGTGTCGCTGTATAATAACAATATGTCCGTTCCTCAGATAAAACATTAGTAAATTATAACTCTGAAGCTTTAAAAGAAAAACAGGAAGACATTTTTTACCTTCCTCTAGTTCTCTTCGAATAGCAGAAAGTAAAGGAGCTAGACAAGCGCATGCTCAGAAGCTTAAAGCCTGTGTTTGCATGACGTGTACCGAGGGGAAGTTAAAGTAGGCTGCAAACTGCAGCGCCCCTGGTGTTCCGGAGGGAGATAGGAGTCACTTGAAAAGAACGTAGCTCATGCAGAAGTGCAACTAACTGGAACGCTTGGATAAAATTCTCACTGCAGGCTCTCTGATCTTAATGCTCACAGGGAAGACCCTCTGTGAACACATGCATCACATTACATTTTCATTTAGAAATGAAAATACTCCCGAAACTGGCATTTCTCATCCTAGGATTTCAGCAGCTGTAAATAATTTTTGTTTATACTTTATACACAAACCAAAAACAAAAGCAGGCATTAATCAGTTTACCTTCGGAATCTATTTGTCAAACTTTTAAGTTAGTCATTCATTTGAAAATGTGCTCATTTTGTGTATCATCAGCTGGGCTCAGAACCAGAACATTTCTTTCATTTATTATCAGACGATAACAGATGCTTATCTGATACAGTATCAGCATTTTCTGTAACACTCTAAGATGCCCCCAAACGTTTTCCAGGGCTAGCCCTTGCCTTTGGATGCTATATAAATATATAAGTATATCACATTTTCCATTACGTACAAATACAGAGAGTTGAAATATACAAAATTACTTGATTTTTACACAAGAATAAAATAAAATACACTTGTTTCAGCTTCAAATGAAAATGAAATCATTTATATTTTATCAGATTTTGCATGTATGCAGTTAGCAAAAGCATGTTGTTACATGTGTAAAAGCAACAAATTACCTAATAGTATGGACAAACACTGTTTTAAAAAAAATAATCAGGTCTAATATTTCCAAAAATAATATTGGGCTTTATCGTGAGTTTATTTAAGAAATCTTATAATTTCATTCCATAATTAATGTAATAATATATCATCCATTAAAGAAAAGTTAAACAAAAATCAAACCATAATGAGTTTTTACAAATTTTCTAACATAAGTCAAGGGATTTACCCTTTAATAAGATATCCATAAAATTTTATTGTAATTACAATATACTTTTAATTATAGAATTACAGAGGAACAGAGCACTCTGCTGTCAGACTGCGGGCTTTCTCGTGGTTCCTAGGATATTTAAAAGTAGTGTAGGAAGCAGAGCCTTCAGCTTTCAGTCCCTTCTTCTGTGGAACCAGCTCCCAACTTGGATTCCAAAGACAGACACTCTTGGTACTTTTAAGACTTAAAACCTTCTCTCTTTTTTGCTAAAGTATATAGTTATGCTGCAGTACACTTAGGCTGCTGGAGGTTTCCCATGATGAACTGAGTGTTTCACCTTTTCTCACTTCCTTTACTCACCATGTGTTCACTGACCACTCTGAATTTAATTATAAGTTATTAATAATCCCTGGCCGTCTTTAAAGTTAACAAAAAAAGTCTAATGCTGCTGTAAGTCCACTTCCTCACTTTAAATGTTCTACTTAAACTACACTGTGGTTTAATTACATATATTGGGGAATAATACGGTTTTGTTTTGCACTAACAAGTCTGAAACAATTTGGACACACTTACTTCCTCGTTCAGTACTTATACCATGGGGCCAGCTATTACATGAGAAATGCAGGATAGTAGCGAACATCAGAGAATACCGGAACTGGTTCGTTTTCCAATGGCATTCCATTTTCTCCTGACAGATCACATTTATAGATCAGATAGACAGGAAAAACCAACACAAGCAGCTTCATTCAACCCTTTTTTTGATCTCATGAATGTGTACAACATTTTATTGGCATTTATTCAAAGTATAATGAACTAGAAGAAAGCACATCCACCACATAAAGGGGATCCTTCACAACAAATATACTGATATTGTGTAACTGTTCATTAAACCCAAAGTATGGCAATAAATTGCCAGTTGCATAACAAAGTAATCTGATCCACTCACTGTTGAGGAGAGCATTCAGGTTAATTCACCAGCAGGTGGAGATAAATGTCTTTGTAGTCTTTGAAAATAAGCCAGTGGGATGGCTTTGTAGTCCAGATCAAATGTGCTGAGACATTTCCAGAGATCTGTGCATTTAGTTTATCATAATACATGTAGGCTACATTAAAATTAATACATTCAAAATACATTTCCCAGAATTAACTATGTGCCATACATAGTCTTTTGGACACATAATTGCCAGAACTGACTCACTCCAGAATATTTCAACCCATTAACCTGAAAAGCTCTATGGTTGTTTTGGCCATGTGTTGGGGATTTTTTTTTCTGCTGAATAATCAAACTTTTTCCATTAAGTTCTGATTCCACAATATACCTCTACAATCCCGGTCTTTCCAACACCTGTGTGATCATGAATAAATGCACCAATTCAGTTTGCAAACATGCATGTGGTTTTTGGCCCTGGACCTGCGTTTTTCTTTTCTTGCTGTGCAAGTGGGTGTGTTCAGCTCATTCATAAAATGTCGCTTCCACTGAGGATATATAAAGCACAGCCCAGCAGGTTGCTTATCCACCAGGTCCGTCAGGTGCAGTCATGCTTTGTTCTGTCAGTACGCTCCGGCTCCTTGCGCTCCTGCTGCTGCTGAGCATTAGTTCAGCTGTTGAAAATAACGCTACAGAGTCCATCAGTCCTCAGCTGGTCCTTGAAACTCAGGACTCGCCTACCGATGAAGACACAAACCAGGCGAGAAACAGAGGGAGACGGCCTGCTGACTCTCTGCGTGATGGTGAGTCCAAGTGGCCAAATTGTCCTAAAATTAAACAATATATTAAAAAAAACAACATAAAGTATTATGTGACAATAATACAACTAAAATTTTAAAGAAAAACATTCAAGTGTAATTGGGAGTAACAATGTTCATTCATTCATTCATTTGTCAGTTTAAACCCAAGTAAAAAGTCATCTTACAATAATAAAAAAAAAAAAGATATCCATGTCTGGAATGCCGGACTTATTAAAAAATGGTTGTTATTATCATCCATGTCATGATACAGTACTAAAAGTGCTCTGTTTAATACAATTGACATCATATTCTGAAATACAATGCATGCAGTGCCGTGCAGCATCCACGGTGAAGCCCAAAGCCCATTGTCAATACAGACATTTCTAGTTGAACCAACAAAGAAATCCTAGCTGCTAGTGTTGAGATTTTTGCAGGTGCATGCTGGTGCTGTGAATGTCTGTCTGTTGTAGATTATATAAGACCTGACAGAACACCTTTGGGATGAATTAGAAAGGAGACTGCGAGCCAGACCTTCTCTCTCAACATGAGTCTGACCTGACAAATATGCTTCTGGAAGAATGGTCAAAGATTTCCATAAACACATAAAAACAAGCTGTTAAAGCTGCAAATGTTTTCAAACCCTCTGGATTAATAGTGGGAAGTCACTCAAGTTCATATGCATGTGAAGGCGGATGAGGCAATATGTTCAGTAGTATAGTGTGGGGTAGACCAGGTTGATTGTCACTTTGCTTATTACTCTCACATTTAGAGGGCACTGTGGAATTCTGTCCATATCCCACATCTCACCTGACAGTCTGTCCATTTTTGCTTTTGGTCAATTTGTGGAAAACACACAAACTTTTGAGAGGAGGAGATATTTTGTCATTTTCACTGGTCATAGTAAAATTTTAAACTATTGTTGTGATTTTTGTATTATAAGACCACACCAAATCATTTAAAAAGTGGACTTTTATTAAAAAGCTGAAACTAATACTTTCGGGTAGAATCCTTTTTTCAAGGTAGCTAAAGCCATGTGGTGGCTAGCTTAAAATGTTTATAAAGCATTTAGTTGGGGATGGTTGTCTCACCTGTCCTGGGGTTGGTTGTCATATATGTACCAACCAACATAGCCATGGTTATCTGTTGGAAAAGGTTGCACAAGAACACTGTCTTTTAAAAGATATAATAAACCTCTGACCTTTTTAAATATTATCAATGTGATGCATCAGTTCAAAATAAGGTCATGGAAAATACAATTAATTCTCAGTGCCTTTTAAAAGAAATGTCTCCCCGATGTAAAGTTTGTATAATGTATGTATGGTGAACTAGGTCTGTCATCTCAGTAGCAGGCAACTGCAACCAAGAATAAAGATTATCCTTATCCTTAGTTGTTTTTGTGGCTTTACTGTACTGTAAAATCCACACTTTCACTGCTCATAATTCACAATAAAAATTATTTAGAATTATGCAACAAACACATTTTTTAGATACCTGACTGTCAACAATAAGGTTCATATGTTTTGAAAATGAAAAGCTGCATAGGGTTTCAGCTGTTTGGGGGCTGAATCAGCTGCATTTTATGCACCCCATCCTCAGAAATCAGTCCAAAAAGCATTGGTTGACTTTTACACTTTCTGAGAGATTGTGTCATCAGCTTTATTCTACACACAGTTGAACAAAGTTAGAAGCTGTGTTTGGTTTTCTTTTCAATGCTAAATGGAGAATCTGGTCTTGTAGCTCATATAGGAGTTAAGTTAGTTAGTCATAGTCAAGTATGGCTGTGTGACAGGCAGAGTTGGACCCAACTGCAGGAGTCAGAGGCAAACCTAACACACACAAGATGGGACACTATCAAAATAAAACAAGGAGTAACACACACACACACAGACTCAGACAGGGACTGGGGAGAAAGAGACATGGAAACATAACCAAGGAGACTGAAAGGATAACAACAGAGGCATGACTAAGGGGCAGTCAGATTACGAAAATATAAACTATAAACAACAAACACAGAGGCTCTAGAAAGAGAGAATATTCATAATTACCTTATATTTAAAAAGGACTGAAAAAACATTTTTAATGTTTTAAAAAGCTGTTTTCCTAATTTTATCACACAATTCATTAATAAATCACAAAATGCTTTTTTTCCATGTGCATGACTCTTGGTCTTCGATGTGAAAGTGGCAGAAACTGATTTTCAAAAAGACAAACTGTGTCATGAAGTGCATATTCTGCAGAAATATAAGACTAACATGAACATGTCATAAACAGATATCCTATGGGGCACTTAGTGCTGTGAATTTTAAATCATGTTAAATTCTTTTACAACAGAAATATCAGTAGCCGTTTTACTTTAACTGGGTTTAAACCAGTTCTTTACCTTTAGTTTAAAGACAAATCATCGTAGTTGTAAATATTACAGCTGTCATTTACTAATCCATATTCAGGACTGCTGGTATTTTTAGCTCCCTGAAAGTACCAGTAGGACCACACACACAGATTTCACCATGGACCTCAAATGCAGAAGGACTCAAACTGACCAAGATGTAATATTGAGGATCATTGGCGTAAAAGCTTAGTTTAGAAATGCACATGTTTTTTTGGCCACATAAATCTTTAAATCAAATTGTCACTCATCATCCATCCTACTACAGATTTGCCACCCTCAGACTTTTTTGCTGTCTTATGAGCATGGAAAGGTTCTGTCATACATCACAGTTTCCCTCTACAATTAAGCTCATTTATAAATAAAAACACAATATGAGAAATGTAGTAGACCTATGAGATACTCAAAAATTATATTTATACAAATAATAAAAAAAAAAAGCAACATCAACAGTCTATACATTGGACACAGTGAGGTGTGCAAACTGAGAAATGTAGACAGTCGTAAACTGAGCTAGACCAAAGCAATACACTCTTGATGATGAAGGCAGCTGTCCCTTGGACTCTGTTATAAGGTGAGGTGCTCGACAGAGAGGACAGTGCAATCTCTATGATCTTCTTGGCAGTCTTCACCACACAGTGATACAGCTGGTCAAGATATCAATCATGACTGCCAACAAAAATTATTGTCATTGTGACTCAGGCGTCTTTATTCTCTAAGTCAGACAGAGAATAATGTAGCACGCTGTAATATCATGTGAGATGTGAGCTGTACCTATTGCTCAGTGGGCATATATTTAAGCACACAGACTTTATAACCAGATATAAGCTCTACATATGTAACTGACTTTTCTTGTCTTAGGGCTAGACCAGAGCCAGGTGGCCTGCAGGGAGTTGAGGTCCACAAAGTACATCTCTGATGGCCAGTGCACCAGCGTCAACCCTATTAAGGAGCTGGTGTGTGCTGGGGAGTGTCTGCCAGCTCAGCTGCTGCCCAACTGGATTGGTGGAACTCACACTGGGAGGTACTGGAGCCGCCGTGATGCTCAGGAGTGGCGCTGTGTTATCGATCGAACCAGGACCCAGCGGATCCAGCTGCAGTGCCACGACGGGAGCTCCAGGACCTACAAGATAACTGTGGTGACCTCCTGCAAATGCAAGCGCTACACCAGACAGCAGAATGATTCACAACACAAGGACACATCTGGAAATACTGGAAAACAAAGGAAGAATCAGGGGAAGCCTGGAATCCTGGAAATGAATGGGAGGGAGTCTGTTAATTGAAACCTGATTTCATAGCTACAAAGAAAAATTCTTCAGACTCATATTGTCACGATACATTTTTTTTTGTATAAATTATAAGTGTGCAAATAGTAACTAAAAATTTGGGAGGATAGATATAAACGAAGGTGAATAGTATAGTGTTATCTCTGTATTTAGATTTTAATACAGCAAATACAAAATTAGTCTGCAGACCAAAATCTAGCTCATTTGTTCACATGAAATATGTTGTTATCATCATCTAAATAAGAAACATAAAAAATCTGGCTAAAATAAGAACACACAAACAGTTTGACAGCTGCAACAGAAGATTTGGGGGCATTTCTAACTATTCAGAAAGTACTGTACCACCTGAGCTACAGCTGGCGACATGTGTCTAATCTTTCTGGAGAACGAGTGTTGTCTGGGTTCTCTTACTTTTTTTGTTTCATACATTTTTTTGGACAGCAGTGATTTCTCTACACTGACAGTATTTTTATTATTCTTGTGGTGTGAATATGAATACATGTTATATATTTTAGCTAGCTGTAAAGATTTAGATTTGCTGTCATTCTTTGGTTTTGCCTCATTGTAGCATTCTAGTGTTATCTTAGCAGGAGAACCTCTCCTAAGAAGGCTAGTACTGGTATTTTTTTATAGTGACTTCTCTTTTTGTGGGTTGGTGGACACCAGGTTCCAAAAGCAACAGGAAAGTGTTCTGCAGTCTCATCCATGTTTGGGCATCTCTGTAACGCCTCTTGTATCGTCCTGTGAAAGTTGTTGTGATTGAAGCATGATTGCTACAAATTATGCTTCTTAAGAAAAACCTTTTTTGTTATTAGTTCATATTTTTGTGCTATTATTTATAAGAAAGGGAAGGGGGATGTCAACAATCTATTCTAGGACAAATAACTGAAACAACAAAGATCCAAAAAGAAAAAATGAAAGGTGCTGCTCTGATAAAGTTAAAAATGAATTTTCAACATAAACAATATAAAACTAGTACTTCCAGGATTATATCTTTTCATGCAGCACCTGAGAGTTTCAAATATTGTCTGTAATGTTAAAGGATGTTCTGTTAGCAATGAAGGCACAGTGTAATCAAATAGTTTATCAGTTCAGGGTTTTGGTTTGTGTTGGGAGTATGTATGAAGATTTTTTATTTAAAAAAAAATAGAAAAAAATAATCAATTAATTCTATGTTTCACGGGCTCAAAAGGTGCTGGGTATGTAAAGTTAGACCAATATAATATAGGGGGAAGCCTAATATAGATATAGATATAGATAGATTATTTATTCTTTGTACCAGAACAGTTCTTTTTTACATATCTTTTGGCATTTTCTGAATTAATAAAAATTAGTTTCAGTTCTGTGGTTCTGATATAATGCTGCAGGCATGCTAGACAGGTTTACTGCAAACAGGAACTCCCTAACAACAGAGGTATTAGTCAGAGATGAATATCTATTTTAAACAGCAGCCTTTACTTTGTTTTATTGTGTAGGGGATACCTTTCCCCTCAGGCTACTGGAGTTTCTTACAGCTGTGGCAAACATTTTTATTGGTGTTTCATTGTCTCGTCTATCCATTCATTTTCCCCCTATAAGAACTGCAGGCAAAGGTAGGGAGTTAAAAGAATCACCTGCACTAGACGACAACAGGATGTTTCATTTGTGTTTTCCCCAGAGGGATAAGGATTGAGGCCCCTTTGTCAGTTGTATTCTGTAGGTAAAGACTTTACAAACCAGATCACATCTGGAATGTTGTTCTGCAGCGAGGGGGGAAAAGACATTACAACTTTTTTCAGGTTAACTTTTAACAGAATTTTATTATTTAGTAGCAGACACTAACTGTTGTGGAGAAAATAAAAACATTTACTCAAATACTGTGGAGTTTATACTTTTATTGTTTTTAATTTGTTTGTTTTTAATTGTTTCAAATTCAAAATGGAAGGATCTGGATGACCTATAATTGATAGAACCATGATTCTGCTCCCATTAGTTCATTCACTGCAGCTTAATCACATTTAGGTCATGTAGTAGGACAATGATCCAAAAAAAACAGCAGGAAGTCCACCTCTGAATGGTTCAAAACAAGAAGAGAAGAAGAAGAAAAAAGGTTGCTAATGCCTGTCATTGATTTCAAAATTCACCCTGAGCATAACAACAATTGCCAGTTATTGCAAACTGATTGCTTGATTAGAGTTCCTGCAAGGTTTAACGTCCTCAGTTTAAGGGGGCAATTACTTTTTTCACAGGCAGCATAGTGTTACGGTGGTTAGCACTGTTGCCTCACAGCAAAAAGGTCCTCCATCATGTAGGCTTTCAATGTGGAGTTTGCATGTCCTCCCCGTGTTTGCTTGGGTTCTCTCAAGCTTCCACCCACAGTCCAAAGATATACAATTAGCGGGGTTGACTGGTGTTTCTAAATTGCCCAGAGGTGTGAATGTGAGTGTGAAGGATTGTCTGTCTGTCTCTCTGTGTAAGCCCTGCAACAGACTGGTAACCTGTCCAGGGTGTAGCCCACCTCTCACCCTAGAACCTAGATGTAGGTGCACTACATCTACTCCTTTTGGTTTCACTGTTAGACCTGTCTCCCTTTCATTTACATTTACACGAATGTATAAATAAAAGTCAGTATGTTCTACTGACTTTCATTCCTTTTCTCCAAAGCATACCTCCTCCTCTCCAGGCTCTCTTCCATCAGCCTCCAACCCCCAGTACAGACCACAGTATCTGCAAATATGATAGTCCACTCCTGCCAGACTTCATCTGTTAGCCTCTCCATCACCATCTCAAGCAAGAGGGAGCTCATCTGGTACAATATTCATATGTGCCCACTCCCACAAATGTGTCACCAATGTGGCAGTACCAGAGTTCTTCTCTTCACACCCTATCATATACTTTCGCACAGACACAAAGTGTCCATCTTCCCCAGCATGGAGTCATACTGCTTCTCACTAACTCTCACCTTGTCTTCCTTCTCTCACCCAAACTGGTCACAGCAGATGGCCGCCCCTCCCTGAGCCTGCTTCTGCCGGAGGTTTCTCCCTGTTAAAAGAAAGTTTGTCGCCAAAGCGCTTGCTCATAGGGGGGTCATATGATTGTTGGGTTTTTCTCTGTATTTATTATTGTAGGGTCTACTTTACAATATAAAGCGCATTGAGGCGACTGTTGTTGTGATTTGGCCCTATAAAAAATATAACTGAATTGAATTACCTTAACGTAAATTCACCTCTTTCTAATATCTTCATAAAATGGCTCATTAACAGCATCGCAGCTAACATTATGCCGGCAAATGTTAGGATAGAGTGTCCTACAAATTACACTTTCCCACTGATAAACTGTTTGATTACATTCTCACATTATATGAGTGTTCATTCACTAAGTGTTCGAGTCCAACAGTGTTAGATTAAGGCAGTTCCTTTTGGTGTTGGCTCTCACTGTGGTATTGTATCACTTCCTTCTCCTGTTACGACACAGACTGGTGTTTTGTGTAGCTTATCTACATGTGTTATTGTAGGGTCTTTACCTTACAATATAAAGGACATTGAGGTAATCTTTGTTGTGACTTGGTGCCATATCAATAAAAATAAATTGAATTTAAGTGAATCCAAAGCACATCCTCTTCTAAATCTCCTGCTAATTATATTACAGTATTCATTTATTATATCTTTAGGGATTTGCTTGCTTAGCTTTTAGCCAAAGTCTGTACCTTTTCCTCACACACTTTCCTGGTCAGTGTCAGATGTTTAGCTACTTAGCTATGAGTCCTAAACAGTAGCCAATGGTGTTCAAGGAGTATGAAAAAGGTGGTTAAAATAGAACAGATGAGTGACACTCTGAACCTGTAAACAAGGCACATTGCTCTGTGACCCAGGTCACTTGAGGCGCTACAAACCTATGTTCCTGTTAGTTCAAACATTGCAGTGAAACATCCTCTGAAGCTACAATTACATGCCTATTGATCCACTTCTTAACCACAGGATTATAACCCTTTATTTGAACAGATTCCACATCCTGCCAAACCCCTGTACCTAGGTGTCAGGAAGCTGTGTCCTAACAATCTAGAACAAGCAGTAATTAATCAAAAGAAAACATTGTCTCGTGATCAGTTTGGTCCCAGCGACACTATTGCTTACTAAGCCCCCTCTAACATAAGAGTTAATCTTCTTCTTTGCTATATTATTACATTTCAGAGGCATTTTTTTATATATTCTATACATCAAAGAGAGGGTGAGAACCACATCAAAGCTGCAGAAATTCATCTTCTGCAAACATGCAAAGTAAAAAGACCAAAATAGAATCACACAAAGGTCTATTTCATTGAGTGTTCTGAGGCCTGAAGCTGTGAAAGGTACCTGTTCCTGAAAATCTGCGTGTTTTGCACTCAATGGCCTCAAATAACCAAAGACAGGTTAATCTCTCCTGCAGACACACCTGTTTTTCATTCAGCCAGAATGTTATCTAAGCATTCCTTCATAGCCACAACACTCAAAAAACCCTGGCCAGACAAAGATACTGTGTTTGACATGCCTTCTCACTCCAGTAGACCCAATAATAATAATACTTTTATTAGTGTTAGAGTGGCTGAGCAGATATAGAAGAGACAGAAAGAAAGAACCAACAAAAAACAAGCAATTTAATTTAAACATAGATAGATAGATAGATAGATAGATAGATAGATAGATAGATAGATAGATAGATAGATAGATAGATAGATAGATAGATAGATAGATAGATAGATAGATAGATAGATAGATAGAAATTGCGGTGCTGTGTATGTATGTTATGTATGTGTTCAATTTGAAGTTTCATAATTCGTGATTGCATTCCTATTTTACTTTTCACACAGACTGTTTATCTGTTGGCAGATTTTTACTAAAAATAACAAAATGATTGATGTGTCTATACATGTCTTTTCCACAGTCAGTTTAGTTCATGATGATAAATACATTTTGGCAGTGACTAGTTTACAACTAAGGTAAATGGATTGATTCTTATATAGCACTTTTCTACTCAAAGCACTTTATACAACATGCCACATTTACCCAACCACACAAGCACTTCCTTCTATGCTTTTAAGTGCTTACTAACTAAAATTCACATTTTCTATAGGGAATCAGCTGATTTTATGAAAATGAAAGTTTCATGATGATTTTGTCCATAAGGACAGTTGTAAGCTCTATTTTTCATGTTGCATCACACATCTTATTAGTGACTAAGATGTCTATGGGCAGCACAGTGATGCAGTAGTTATCACTGTTCCTTCAGAGCAAGAACTGTCTATGTATGCAACAAAAAAAGACAAGACAAGAAAATCTTTATTTGTCACATGCAAGTTGCCTGCACTAAATTAGATTAGGAGTAGATGAACAGATAAACTTTAAGAGGGCCTATTATGAACACACATTAAGAATACAGAGTTTCCTATCCACAAAGCTGTCTTATTGTAACACACACACACAACCCCTGCAGTCAGAAGAACATAAAAGCTGTGCTGTTGTTCTTTTTCAGGTATTAGGTGACTTCACAGAATGCTCAAGGAGTATATGATAGCCTTGTTTCTATCTTGATGATCTCATCCCTGCTAAAAACTACTTTAAAATTAACATGCTCCTAAACTAGAGTTCAAGAACCTGAAGCATCTGTTCTTCTGAGATAACAACAGAAAAGCTGAGAACATTTGACTTTCCTTCAGTGAATATACCTGAATTGTCTTGCTTTAATTCTTTAGAACAGATTGATATCTTGGTTAAACACATAGTTTGAGTATGATGAGGTGAATGTAACAATGCATAAAAACAACAAAGAAAAGGTTTTATTTTATCCCAGTATAAACCAAAGTGCCAAAAGCATCATAGTATGTAACAGAGGATGTGGCTTGTCATTTGGTCGTGAATGCCCTGGATTTGACATCTTTAGCTGCACACAAAATATGCACATAGGTGATGAATGTAAAAACTCTGTGTGATTTTATCACCAGTTCACAACACATGTTATATTTTAAAGATTAAACAACAACATAAAAAAGAAAGAAAAGAAAGCTCCAACAGTCCTATATGAGTGTATGACTTTCCCCAAAGAGAACTTTACCTTGCATACGAGACTTCCATTGAAAAACACTGGAAAGTTTACTTTTGAAGTGTGACGGGTTACAGTGTGTACTGATTTGATTGGCAGAGAAGAGGCCATACAAAAGAAAAGACAAGACACCAAAACACAGTTCATGATCTGAATTATTCTTCCTATGACACTAGTGCAGTTAAATTTGTCCCTGCAGCTTTGCCAACATGCATTTTTAATAGGATAGAAAATGTAGTCTCCAGCATTTTATTTAGTGTGATTTAATATTTATTTGTTCAAAATTAGTTTTAATACGTTAATAAGTAATACTCAAAATTCTGGAACGAGAAAAATTACGTTAAACACAACTTTCTAAATTTGCATACCTGCAAAAACTGGGAGAGACTAACTGGATTTTCCAGTTAAAAACATGTTTGTACAGGTTACGCCTTCAAAATGATTAAGTTTGCAATGTTTAATTTACAAATTTTCACTGGGTTTCATGCAGCTGTGTAGATGAGCTCACCATCATGACATATGTGTATATCCATTATCACCACACAAAGCATGACCTCCACCTTCATCCTGATGAAATTTTGCCTTGAAGAACCAAGGTGTCTGCTTACAAGCCGTTCCCAGGGATCTGTGACACTGACTTTACTGCAGCTTTTTGTACCTCTTTGATAGAACTGAAAAGAAAAGTCCATTCCATAACTGTCTTGTTCAAGCTATTACTGAAGCGGGGGGGGGTCATGCATTTTGCACTAAAAATGATCTCCAATTACTC
>VUQR01019436.1:21594-33534 GCA_015108515.1 Hemichromis elongatus
GACATTTAGTATTCGCAAGTGAGCATAACTGTCTTTGGTTATTGGCAATGAACTCCTTCCTGTGTGTATACTGGTTTCCCTCCACACATTATAACTGCAATCCTTTAAAAGTGGATTTAACTGAGACATTTTCACTTGTCACCACCATTCTGTAAAAATTTACTAAATATAATGCTTCTCAAGGATGATTTTAGCTTAAAAACATAAAACAAAGAGGGAAACAAAGGGATTTCTGAGCTTAAATGTCAGCATTTGATAATATTAGTAATAGGGTTGCAAGATTATTCACAGGTTTGTGCTCAGTTATGTGTTGTATTTATTTTAACGTTTGCTGCCCTATTGGCCAGGTCTCTCTTAGAAATGATTTTTAAATCTCATGAGACTTTTCCCTTGGAAAAATAAATGATAATAATAACAATGTATACTTTATTGATCCCCGTAGGGAAATTACATCTCTGCATTTGACCCATTCACTCTGTGAAGCAGTGGGCAGCCACTAAACAGGAGCACCGGGGAGCAGTGTGTAGGGACGGTACCTTGCTCAGGGTAGCCATTCAGTGGATTTGAACCCTCAATCTTCCGATCATGGGGCAACCACTCTACCTACTGAGCTATTCCTGCCCTGATTGCCAAAAAATAAAGGAAAATGTTTTGTTGTATATTTGTGTTTTTTCTCTTGATATAATAGATCTTTTATGACCTCCTTATCCATTTTTTAAAATATATGTATTAGCCCTAATATACCAGTTATCAGTGGGTTGTACAATGATAGATACCATCACTACAGGAAAATATTCATACATCAGTGCTGGCCATAAAATGACCTATTTTGTGCAGATAATGAAAGTTTTATGAAAAACTGTTAAGCTATTAGTTCAAATATCTAATCAGCTGGTCACATAGTAATGCATATCAGACATGGTCAAAATGACCCAGTGAAACAAGCATCAGAACAGGAAATAAAGGTGGAGGGAAAAGAAAAACAAAGAAAAATAGAGAGTAGAACAATGTTGTCGGCTCTGCTGCACGATTTGGATGTTTGGGTCAGAATTTGACATTAAATAATATGAAAGTAGATGATACATCCTCCCTTTTATCAATGCTTCAGGCTTGTGTTGGTGGTGTAATAGTGTGGGGGCCTCTTAGTACCAAAGCACTGTTTAAATGCCACAGTCTATCTGAGTATTGCTATTGCCTTTATGCAACAGGAGGTAGTGCAGCCATAGTAACCTAATAATCTGTGGTTTAATCCCTAATAGCTTCAGATACCGAACCCCAAGTTGCTCTCCAATATGTCCATCAGTGCACATCTTAGATAGAAAAATGGTTGGCTTTAAAAAGGACTTATGAATGAGTGACTGTGCGCTTTGAGTGCTAAAGTAGAGTAGAAAAGAGCTAATGAGGAGCAGTCTATTCTGCTTGTTGCTCCCAGCAGGATGCACCATGTCACAAAGCTTAAATCATCTGAAAGTGATTTTTTGAACGGGACAGCGAGCTCACTCCAATCGAGTACCTTTGAAATGTAGTGGAACAAAATATCTGGATCATGAATGTGCAGGCAATAAATGATGCATGATGCTTTCATTTCTATTCAGCAGGGTGTTTCCAGCACCATGCTGAATCTCTGTTACTTACGAATTAATCCAGCTGTGAAGGCAAAAAGGGCTCTGGCCCGGTACTAGCATGGTCGACTTGCCCGGGGAGGTTTTTGAGTTTGACTGGTCCTGGAGCGCCATCTAACGGTCAAATAAGTTTATGATCGCTGAGCGGCTGCTTGGGCCACCTGCTACAGAGCACAGAGGAAGTGCGGAATGATGCGAACCGCGCATCCAGCATGCGTCTGCGAGTGTTACATTCTAAATGATGAGATCTGATGTCAGACTTTAGTCTTATAATATATAATAGGACAGTTTGTCCGTGTTTCCTAGCTGATGTTCACCGGTCAGCAGATGATCTTGTTACTGGTCTTACTCGTATGTATTTTCACTTTCTCCCATTGTTGTCCTGACAGAACGCTGTTGGTGGTGCTGTTAGTGGCGTGTGATTAGCGTGCGTGCATTTGACTGCGCAGTGTGACCCATAAACGCTTGCGCTGTTTTCAAGCAAAGAGGCGTTGGTTAATTATGGAGCTAAATGGCTACTTTCTGGAAAATTTTCAGAGGAAATTACAGGACTTCTCTTTAGCCAATCAGTGGATCGGATATCCTGCCCCCCCCCCCCCCCTTTCCTTACTGAGTCACATGTGGACTAGTAGTCAAGCTTAAAAAAATAAGACTACACTCAAACTGGACTCCCGTGTAATTTTAATCCTTCACAATAAATGCGTGAATGCATAGATTTTCAGACTGAAATTAACAGACCATGTACATCCTTATTATATAATTAAACCACAACTGGTTGTAACTAGAGAAGATGTTACATAATGTTTATACGATGTTTATACCCCAGATGAAGATACTTCATAAAGCAGCGAGGTGTCCATCAAAGGTTTATAGTGTTTTGTAGGTGAGGCTGGACACTGAGAAAAGAGATAAGGATTTGGCTAGGGAAAGAGCTCGAGCTGTAAACGGTGAGCAGAAGGTCAAGACAGAGATTGAAACATACTAACAAATGAACACAGTGTGTTGAAAAGTTGGAAGGAGTACTTTAAGGACCTAATGAATGTGGAAAATAAGAGAGAGGATGGATGGAGGAAGGTTAATGAATTAGGAAGTGTAGAGGATTAGTAAGGAGGAAGTGAGGGCAGCTATGAAGAGTGACCAGGTGCTGGTCCAGATTACATATCTGTTGAAGCATGGAGATATTTAATATTAAGGACGGTGGACTTTCTAACCAGACTGTTTTACACAGTTATGAAGAGTGAGAGGATGCCTGAAGAATGGAGAAGTACTGTATTGGTACCCATTTTAACACACAAGAGTGATATGTAGCACTGTAGTAACTACAGAGGGATAAAGCTGATGAGCCATACTAGTAAGATATGGGAAAGAGTTGTTAAAACAAGGATAAGAAGAAATGTGAAAGAGCACTGCGGGTTTCATAGTGTTGATGGAGAAGAATAGAGGAGGTCAGAGTGTTTCACTGTGTCTTTGGGGATCAGAGAAAGCAGATAATAAGGTGCTAACAGAAGAACTGTAATACTGCGTGAGGACATCAGCAGTGGCAGAGAAGTATGTGAGGGTGGTGCAGGACCTGTACGAGGGCAGAGAGACAGCAGTGAGGATTGAGGTAGGAATGACAGAGTCCAAATTAATGATAGAATCACATCAGGCATCTGCTATGAGCCCCTTCTTGTCTACAATGGTAAGTGACAGATTAGGTCAGGCTAGGTTTCAGTGAACTGTGATGTTTGCAGAGGACATGGGTGCTGAAGTGAACATAGGGAGTGGTTGGAAGAGATCCTGGAGAGGTTCATGCTGTGCACCGAAGAAAATCAGAATCAGAGAATCAAAGAGACTTTTTTAATCCAGGGGGAAATTAAATTATCATAGCAGCATTCATACAACAAACGTCAAGCGCTCATATAAAATGAAGTATTAAAACAGAGATATTAATAGATAAATATTAAAATACATATAGGTATAATTATAAATATAAATGTAAATATAAAAGGACACAAATATACGTCATGGCAAATGAAATAAGAATTAAAGTCAGTGGAAGCAAGTCAGAATCCATGTGTGAATGAAAGGAGGACATGTGTAACACTGGAGGCAGGAGGCAAAGAGGAAGATTGGTGGATGTAGTGAAGGAGGAGATGCAGAGGGTTGGTGTGACGGGGAGGATGCTGGGGAAATTGTCAGATGGAGACAGATGATCCGAAGAAAAAGGTTTTTGGTGCATCCAAATTTCAATCAAAAAGCTCATGTCTATCTAACAATATGAAACGGTGGGCCATTATTTGACTTTATTTTGAAGGGTTAATATGTGACTTCCTCTGCACTCGTGTATTCGTTGTAAACCTCTTTCTTTGGACCGATCATTTATTGCTGCGGGCTAGCGGAATAAGGAGTTGAGTGGGTCTTTGTCCAGGTTTTATTGCTTGTTTCGAGATATTTATTTAAACATTGGTTTCAAGGATTTATTGTGTCTATTTGCTGGTGAACATGGGGTGCGCTGGATTTACCTGCTCTAAGCACTGCCTATGTGCGCTCAACATCCTCTATGTTGTGAGTATCCACATCACAGCTTACCATATGGATAATTAAAGTGCCGTGGTTATCAAAACAGGTAGCATTTGAATCACCCGCAGAGTTTGTTAATGGAGTGTAGGACACGTCCATTTGTAAACAATTCACTGATGAGGTCTGACACTGCTTTAATCAATTATTCATTGTGGTAGGATCAGGTGGCCGCTCCATCCATCAGATGAACCGAATAAGAGATGAGGAGTTTGGAAATGCGCCCAGTTTTCTTTTTAAAATGGGAATATCAGCCGTTTCCAGCTTTAACTGGTCTCTTGTTTTTTTGGGCGGGGGGTTGTCACTGCAGAGGTCGCCCTGTCTATGGAAGCTTTTCCTGCAGGCTTTGATAGCGCTTATCATGTCTGCTTTGAATTAAGGTGTGTATATGACGCTTGTTGGATGCAACCAGCTGTTAGCTACACACCAGACCTGGAGCCTTGCAGTCTTTAGAGAAGCAGTTCCACAGATTTTGCAATTCAGTGGCGACCACGAGCCTATCTGAGCGTGTTCTGTTAGGGTGCAGGTACTCATGATTTCACAGTGAGGTCATCTGCTGTATCTGACACTGCAACTTTAGTATTATATCATCATATCAGTCCGATATGATGGCATTTGCTTCTTGTTTAAACTCTCTTTATGTAAGTTTAGTACAATTTTTTTCTCCATCATATAAAAGTAGAGAGGATAAAATATTCACACACATTTAAGCTCAAAATTTTAAATAGAAGAAAATTTGACTATTCTTTTTTTAAGTAAAAAAGCAGCAACATGTGTCCATTCCCACAACTAGAGCTTGTAAAGTCATCCAGCAGGGCAAGTAGGACCATCTTGTATCAAGGATACATACTTTTCCTTTAATTTGTCACTTATCCACATAAATCATTCTATGCTACTGAGTAAGGAATATTTTTACTTTTTATTTTAAAGTTAGTTACCATGTGAATGAGATGAAGGAAGCAGCACATTTATACTATTATCCATCCATCCATTCACTTCTCCTTTTCAGGGAGGCAGGGGGTGCTGGAGCCTATCCCAGCTGTCATAGGGCGAGAGGCGGGGTACACAGGGACAAACAATCATTCGCACTCACATTCACACTATGGGCAATTTGGATTATTTTTCCCAAAGTGCATGTCTTTGGACTGTGGGAGGAAGCCGGAGTACCAAACTCCACCAGACCCCGGCCTGATGGTGGAATTGAACTCAGGACCTTCTTGCTGTGTGGCAGCAGTGCTAACCACTGTGCCACCGTGCTGCCTCATGTACTGTTATGAACATGATTTATACTACACAGCTGACGCTGTGTGTCACATCTTCAGACAAAGATTTCATGGCTGCTGGTTCTTGAGTCACTCAGATTGTTCATGGTCAAAATCAATGCAGACAGCACATACTGGACAATACAATAACTTTCTGTTATAACCTAAAACAGAATTTCAATCATTAATACTTTTTAATGTGATTGTGAGTGATATTTACGTGGCTGATTTTGTTTTTTTAAGCTGAATGCTGCAGTTGATTTCATATGCTTAATTTAGCGCATAGTAATAGTAGCTATTCTCTTCCACTCTTCCACTCATCCAAATAAGACCTATTGCAGCTGCCATAGGGCAGGGTGTACCCTGGACAGATTTGCAGTTGCAGGGCTAACACAGAGAGACAGGCAAAATCAGCAATTCACCTAACCTGTCAAACTACATGTTTTTTGACTGTGGAGGGAAGCCAGAATACCTGGAAAGAACCCCTGTAGACATGGGGAGAACATGCAAACTCCTTACAGAATGGCCCCAGCCAGACAATAGATTATGATGTTTAACTTTTCACACAAAGTGTCATTTTCACACTCAGCTAGTATGTCTGTCCTGCAGATGGTCAGTCTCCTGATGATTGGCATCGCAGCATGGGGGAAATGGTTTGGTCTGGTCTCCAGTTTCCAGGTGGTGGGAGGCATCATTGGTGTGGGCGTCTTTCTCTTCTTTGTGGCTCTGGCTGGCCTCATTGGGGCAATGAAGCATCACCAGGTCCTGCTCTTCTTTGTATCCTTTACAAACTCATGCTATGGCTATTATTACTGTAGTTTCATTCACAACTTATATAGAATGGCATTCAGTTTTACAAATTCAATCCTTTTTTATAAGTAGAGGCACTTCACAGCAACAGGCAGCTCAAGATGCTTGTAGATATTGTAAGGTAAAGACCTACAGTAAAGGAAGGACCGCAACTATCAAACAGTCCCGTATGACCAAGCTCTTGGTGACAAAGGGAATGTTTCTTTGGCAGAAAGAGATCTCCAGCAGGACCTGGTCGAGGGCATGTTGGTGGAGTGCATAGAGAAACAAAGACAAAATAGAAACTTTGCATAATAATATTGTTAGTTTATCTTCTTTGTGCTATCATGGATCAGGTTTCATAGGGTTTGTATAATAGAATTTGTGGTAATTAAAAAATTTAAAAATAATATGTAATATTTAGATTCAGATATTTAAATTAGCTGGTAATGGACCAGAACCTACCAGAATAAAAGGAAAGAACATTTACAGTTAAAATGTTTACAGTTGTTGGTGCTGAGCATCTTGGTCCTGTTTCTGACCAGCAAACTGTTCTCCTACAATTAGCTGTCTTGACATTACTGTTTTGGAAAATTCATTATATATTAATGAATTTATGTGAAAGAAGATACCAAGCTGGACTGTATTTCACAGACAACAGTGAACCATGCACACAGACTCTATTTGTTTCTACAAATGAACTCTTTCAGCTGTATATGTAGAGCTTCAGTAACACTGACTATCAGCAGCACTATGCATGCCATGTCCAATGTCTGCAATGTGTCCACTGTTGTTGTTCTTTGACAGTGAAGCTCAGTACATGATCATCCTGTTCATGGTATTTATTGTACAGTTTTCTGTTTCCAGCGCTTGTCTGGCTATCAACAGAGACCAACAGGTAAGCGCTTTGGTTTCTCCAGAGAGTGTAGAGCACAGCTGATAACCATGCAGCTTGAACAACAGTTTTTTCCAGGAAAACAAAATGTTCGTTTCTGTCACCGCATTTTGACATATTTGCATTCACGCCCTTTACATCTGTTTGTGCTGTCTGTGGCACATTGATTTGTTATAACTTGACTTTATATGCAGTACAGTTAGACAACTCACATTTTAAAAAGTTTTATCAAAAAAAAAAGAAAGTTTGCGTAACAGGAGGAAGAAATTAAAATTATATTAAATTAAAGAATAAAAAATAATAAAACTCTAATGTGCAAATTGTGGTCAGTAACTACTACTAATATTACTTCAATGGGAATCATATTTTACAGAAATTATCAGTAATAATACATAAAAAGTGAAATGCATGAATCTAAAAATAGATTTTACCTGAATCCTGCCTCTCCAAAAGTAGCTAACATAGAACTTAAATGAAAGTCAGTTTTTGTTTCAGCAAGCCCGTTTTTGGGCGCTACATTTTAATAAAAGTGGAGATACTATAAGGATCATTACTGATAAATAAAATAAATAAATAAAGTGAACCAGTGTGTCCTCTATGATTAAAACTCAGGACTGCACAGGCTGCACACAATAAAATGCAGCTCATCAATTTAAACAGAACCTCTTAATTGGAAATACTGACATAAGATGACCGTGGTTCATGGGGTTGGGCCGCTCATCTTGTAACCGGAAGTTTCGATCCCTCAGCTCTCTGTCCTGGTCGTTGTGTCCTTGGGCAAGACACTTTACCCTACCGCCTACTAGTGTTGGCCAGAGGGGCCGATGGTGCGATGTGGCAGCCTGGCTTCTGTCAGTCTGCCCCAGGGCAGCTGTGGTTACAACTGTAGCCTCCACCAGTGTGTGAATGTGAGAGTGAATGAATAGTGGAACTGTAAAGTGCTTTGAATAGCCCTATATAAATGCAATCCATTATTATTAGATGTAATGCTTAATGTTCCTTCTAACACTGTGCTCAAGGATCACCTGCTGGAGGTGGGTTGGAACAACTCTGAGAGCACCCAGAGAGATGTGGAGAAGAGCCTCAACTGCTGTGGCTTCAGACATGTTGACCCTAACAGCATTTGTGATGCTGTAAGTTTGGATCAAGTCTTTTCCAAGTGTTTCCTGTTCCCTTTTACATGTCATATATCACAGTATGTACAAAGAGGCTGATGATGGTACTGTTTTTTTAATGTACAATAAATTTCAAACACATCACCAACTTTTTAGGTAAATATATTTCTAAAGGTTCTATTAACATCAGTAATTAAAAATCAATCCTTTAACTTAGTGCTAGTTAATATCAGATGATTCAGTCCCAACTGATGGTCTGTAAAAAAAGGGGTCTCATTACCAAGGTGTCTCATAAACATCTTATGATGTGTAAAACCAATGAGCTCTCTCGTGAGTTTTATGATAAACTTATGATAAACACAAACAGGTGCTCCTTGCAAGGTTTCAGACAGAGGAGTGAAAAGAATTATCAGAGGAACTGTTGTGGAGAGATACAGAAAGACCTGGAATCAGCAGGTATAACGGTTTCAAAGCAAATTAATTAGACAAGCCTATAGAGTACTTTAATATAGGTTGAATATAGTCTGGTCAGAGGAGACCAAAGTTGAACTCTTTGGATGGTGTGGGGCTGTTTTTTCTAGCATATAGCACTGGGACCCTTCGTATATTGGAAGGAACAGAGAATGTTTCAGCAAGACAGTGGTATACATATAATAAGTATAAATATTTAAAACATAATGTCACATTTGACCTATGACCTATATTCCATCTGATCTCTTCTTCAAGGTCAAAGGTTCAACTTTCATAAAATGTTATTTATTTTTTAAATTTTCCTCAAAATTCTACTGACTTTGTATGTGTTGGCAACATTAGTAAATGATACTGATAATTTTAAATATCACATTATAGTTAGCATCCAAATATTATTTCACATTTGACCTCTGACCTCATTTTTACATTTCACAGCTGTCTTTCTTTCACATTAACCCTAAAATTTGTTATATCTTTAAAGAAAGTGTTGTCAAGTGAAAGAGAATGAGCTGTCTAGTTGTAAAGTATCATATAATAAACTGAAGTAATTCATGTCCAGTTAATTTAAAAATCAGTGCGTATTATCCATTACCTACTATTACCCAGTGTTTGTGTAATCAAACTACTCCTACTCTTACCTGATTTTTACTGCACTACAAAATTCATAAACTATAAGAATACAAAAGGGCAGGAGAAAATCAAAACTATTCCCCTAAAACTAAATACCATTGAGAGTGCACTGCCTTTGTGAAATTTTTACTCTGAGTGCTTCTTGTTTGAAAAGTAACAATAGTAAAGTGTAATTTGAAATAGTTAAATACCCTAACTCTGCTGTGGGAAGCATTGGTACGATTTTTAAACATGTGCTGTGTCTCTTGCAGGCTTGTTTCTCCAACAACTTCTGTTCGCCTTGTGCAGATCAGATTAAGGAACATGCTGGAGATATTCTCAGATTTGTAGGAGGAATTGGCCTGTTTTTCAGCTTCACTGAGGTGAGCCATTACAGCCCAGCATCACAGGCATGCCTTATATTTCCAGAGAATTTTTATGCCCTATGTGTAATATACAGACGATTTGTCACATGAATCAGCATACACACTAATAATTAATTAATAAGGTCATATGAATGGCAGCATATTTTGAGCCGCAGCCTGACAGCGTTAATGGCAGCATTTGGATTGTCAGAGCACAGGACAATTTTCCACATTGACTCAGACCAACTTCAGTGAGTTTGTCCAGAAAAGATGGCGGTATTTCTACATTAATAATCATGGTTTTTAAATAATTCGCATGACATAGCAGTATTTTCGAAACAGTTCCTTACATAATCTTAACTAACATGAGGACAATTTTAACTTAGAACTGTGTGTTTGTGTCAGATCTTGGGAGTGTGGCTCACATATTGCTACAGAAACCAGAAGGACCCACGAGCCAATCCTAGTGCTTTCCTGTGAGACAGCCAAAGCTCCAGCCACTGACCAACATTGAGTCAGCTCATCCCGAAACGACCTCTATGGACGCGCTGACATGTGCATTTTAACTGATCACTGTAGTAAACCTGATGTGTTTGGTTTTCAAGAGTTAAGTTATGTGTGAGGAGCAGCAAACACGCTGCCTTCAGTATGACATTCCAGCTAAGGTGAAAATACGAATACAGTTAGCCAACTGTGATATAAAAAGAAGGAATACTGATCAGCTATATAACCCAGAAGTATTTATGCACCCTGCCTGAGTGTTAACTCTGAACACTTTTTTGTCATTTTGTTTCTTTTATAAAACAGTCAGTTCCACTGGAAGCAATAATGTCAACCACTGATACAGATTCTGATGTTTTGAACATGTGTAGAAATGTGAATGTGTGAGGAGCAGCTACGTTTGGAACCTGCACATGTTTTGCATATTTAAAAGTGTGTCTCTTAATGGTCTATCAGTTTTTCTTCTTTTACTGTGGATTTGCCCTTTTGCATGACTCTGTGGGCTACTGTATAAAATTGCAACAATGAGTCTGTAAACAGTTCCTCTGAGCCTTTGTACTGTAAACCACACTGTAATAGTAATCTAATAAAAAGAATCAGTGTCTTAATCATAATCTTTCTGTGTCTGATACATAAAACTATAAGTAGTGATGAAGAAATGCACCACTGCAAATTATGTTGCTGATATTCATCTGCTGGACTAGTAGCCTAATGAAGGAAGTCTGGGTTGGCTCTCTGATTAAAAAGTGTTCTGGCCTCTAGATCAAAACACTTGGAAAAATGGGTTGATAAGTGCTCTGGGCATCCTGAAAGAATTATATACCCTAAAATAGGTTAATACTCGGGTTTTTAACCTTTACTGTTTCACAGAGGGTTAAAAAGAAATGTCCACAATTTAGACTTTAAGCCAATTTAGCAAGAGCAAAGTAAAATCAAATAGCAAAACTGATTCCGACGATGCACTTATCTCTGTGCCCTGTGCTGATTGGAAATCCAAATCTTCTTGATTCTTTAACATTACAAAAAATCCAAAAAAAATACCAATACCAACATGCAGGTCCACAGTCTGGGTAGCAATCGATCCCTCTGGTATCTCTGCTGGAATGTGTGAACGTCTCAGGTCCCCATCTTAACTGCTCATCTCCCAGAAGACAAAAGGGAAGAACCCTGAATATCTTTTTCACCCAACCTTTATATCTGTTCTCTCTTTCTCCACTCTGTCCTACTGGATGTCATATCTTCTGAAATGACATCTGGCCAGTCAAGTTATTAACATTTAGTCTCCTGATGACTTTCAAATAATTAAAAATTGCATGTGAAAATTCAATTCAATTCAATTTTATTTATATAGCACCAGATCACAACAACAGTCGCCTCAAGGCGCTTAATATTGTACAACAGTACATACAGAGAAAACCCAACAATCATATGACCCCCTATGAGTAAGCACTTTGGCGACGATGGGAAGGAAAAACTCCCTTTTAACAGGAAGAAACTTCTGGCAGAACCAGGCTCAGGGAGGGGCGGGGCCATCTGCTGCGACCGGTTGGGGTGAGAGAAGACAAGAACAGGATAAAGACATGCTGTGGAAGAGAGACAGAGATTAGTAGCAGGTACAATTCAATGCAGAGAGGTCTATTAACACAGTGAGTGAGAAAGGTGACTGGAAAGGAAAAACTCAATGCATCATGGGAATCCCCCGGCAGCCTACGTCTATTGCAGCATAACTAAGGGAGGATTCAGGGTCACCTG
>VUQR01019441.1:0-10853 GCA_015108515.1 Hemichromis elongatus
GTGAAATTAAGATGGAGGTAATGTGCTCAGACTTTTTTGTTCCAGTTAAGAGATGTGCTGCAGCGTTTTGCACAACCTGCAGACGTCTAATGGATGCATCACTAATTCCACAGTAAAGTGCGTTACAATAATCCAGCCTAGATGTAACAAATGCATGGATTACCGTTTCAAAAAGCTGCTTGTATTGTATAAGTTAGGTTATCCTCTGGTACTTACATCATACTGTCAAAAAAACAATCATTGAAAATATACCATTCACAGCTGATATTAAACCAAAACTCTGAACACAATCTACCTCAAGCCATGTTATGTGTTCATTGTAAGTTACCATAATAAATTGGCAAACAAAAGGAAAGGTGCCTCTGTGATACTGAAAAATTCAAGTTCAACATATCTGACTTATCCAAAAAACTTCATGGTTACACCGAAACAGCATTTTACTCACACTTTTTAGCAAAATATGACACTGACACTAAAGTTATCCAAAAGTGTTATAATGAATTATATAGCATTGTAGAGATGATTATGATTACAGCCTTGGGTTTCTCTCTGGATGATTATTTGTTTTCTTATGAGTCCTGAATAATGTGTCCTCTAAGAAGCACAGATAATGTGTTTTAGCCTTGCATTTATGTTTTGAGTGTAATTCAAAGCTCATAATGACCATTTGTCACCCTAGTCTCTGTATCAGTATGCTTTGTCTACTACCACATTTTAATCTTTGCCTCAGTCCTTGGTTTACAATCTTTAGTCTCCTCTACCCTTGTTCACCTTTACCTTTCCTCCTTGTCAAACCCAACAGCCATGCAACACAGCTTAGACTCCTATTCTACACTGATTCCCACCCACGATAGTGTTGCTAATCCTGACTAGGATTGCTCCAGTACACCCACCATCGTCTCACGTCTCCAACCTGACAGAATGGAGACGATGAGCCTGAAATCTGCTCTCTGTGGTGGAGGTTTTATCTGTTTCTGTGTGTGTGTGTGTGTGTGTGTGTGGGAGGGGGGCATGTATTTATAAACCTATCTGCCCATCCAAGTTTAATCTGTTAGATGCCAGCTGATACAGTAGGACAGGGTGGGCTCACCTCCCTTCATGCCTACCTGCTCACACAGTGCCAGACTGTCCTCCCTGCAGAGATTTTGCCCTTCGATCTCTCCATGCCTGAGCACAGGTAACCCTCAGTGTGCATTGACACCCCTCTCTCCCTGAATTTCTCAGAGCTCAGACTAGGTGTGGCTACATAGGTCTGAGTGTAAGTGTTACCGTCAACTTTGCTTCAAGGAGGAATTTCTACTGTTTCTTCTTGAAAGTTGTTATGTTGTCAGACAAGTGTATTAATTAAATATTATGTTAAGTATTTATTTGCTACTACTCCTACTATGTCTAATAAGTTGTATTATTATCAGCTTTCTTAATATCAACCACTTTTTTTGTCTTCCAGTGGTACATGCCAGATGTGCAGGGGCTTCTTGCTTCTCTTGTTTCTTGTATTTTTGCTGCTTGAGATATTCACTAAACACATGGTCAGTTGTGGCCATCTTCCCGACAAATTCATGCATCCTTACTTTTTCATCCTTGATAGTGGTCCTGACACTCACTAGTCCTCAGCCTCCTTCCTTTTGTTTACCATAAAATCTCAGGGTGCTGGGCAGGGTGAAATCTTCAATGCATGGTAAGTATCTTCATTACCAACTTATCATCCCAGTAGAGTGTCTGACAACAACACTTATACACTGCATAGGTGTCAGGAGTTGCCTTACTCTCTGCAGGTATGTGGTGCTTGTGGCTTTCTTAGTGGCTTCTTAATGGTTCACATTTTGCCTATGGGATTCCAAGGTACTTGTACCATTCTTAGTGTTTGCAATATTGCCTGCTGGTAGTGCAGTCTCTTCAGTTCTTAGTACCTTCCTTCACTTTATTATCATCCAACTAAACTTCTCCAGTCTGAATTATATTCCTATGTTGTTGCCGTAGATTCTTGGTGCTCTAGATCAGTAAAGCAATGTCTTGTTCACTCTGGCATACAGCTTGATGTCATTCAAGTAGATGAGGTGGCAGATGTTTGGGCCATTCAGTGGTTGGTGTCATAGCCAGACCTGTTACTGATATAATTAAATCAGTAACATTTCAAATAACAATTTAAAAAAAAAAAAACTTTACAATATAAATATTTTTCGACAGTAAGAAAAAGACAATGTTTTATTGATGCTTTCAGCTTGCAGACAGCAGCTTTTTTAATCTTTAATTTCCAGTGAGCTACTGAGATTGATGAAACACTGATTTGAAGTGTGAATCTATTGCAAGAAGGTGCCAGCAGTAGCAGCAGCACTGCAATAGTATCAACGCTAAAAATACAAAAGAAACACAAAGTAGCCTCGGTACTGTTTCCCTAAAAGATGTAAGTAAAAGTATTAAAGAACATCTTAGCTTAGTTTAACAATATAACAAAATAACTTGACCTTAAATTATACCACGAAATTTAAAGTAAATTTTTGATAATGATATTTTTGTTGATACTGAACAGTATTTTGGAAGTGACTGCAGCTTACAGGAAGCAGCCTTTATTAGTGCAACCAAATAAAAAGATAATTTTTCATTCTTCTTTTCAATTAAGTTGCCGTCATTGATAATAGACTACCTAAGAGTGAACGTACTGCTATTTAAGGTGCCAGCAGAGCAGCATTAACATGCAACAGCAAAAGTCAAATGTAATCCAAACATACCATAGGAAGCTGTTTCCCTGTAACTTATTTGAATCAATAATATATAATATTATTATAATATTATAATATAATAATTTAATGATATAAATAAGTATAATAATAACTAATTGCTTCACACTTTAACAATAAAGCAACTTTACCTTGTAACTGTTAAATTGCTTTCAGAATATTGCCAAATGATAAAATTTACAAAAATACTTGCAAAGGTAAATGTAACTCCCACACTGACTCGCTTACCACTAATACACATCATTAAATTACAATATTTCATTTCTGTTATTGATCAGGTACATGATTTTAACTTAATAGACTAAATCTATTAGTGGTAAGCCAGACAGTGTTCAGGAGTTATATTTGTTTTAGTGGACTTGTATTCTCTGATACATTGATTTTGAATAAGTAGTTAATTGTATAATAACATTGAGGTTGAAACATTGAGCATTCTACCTAGGGTGTTTTATCTTGAGTCAAGCTTTTTAACCAGCCACTAAAGGAAATGGACTAATTTTTATATAGCGCTTTTCTACTCTCCTGGAGTACTTAAAGAGCTCTATACAACACACCACATTCACCGTAGCCTATATTTCTCAGTGATTTCTAACTAACATTCATACACCGACAGATCCTTCGAGAGCAAGTGGGGGTTAGTATCTTGCCCAAAGATATTTGGCATGCAGACTGGGGGAGCCGGGGATTGAACCACCAACCTTCCAATCAGCAGCTTCCTCTTGAGCTACAGCCACCCATGATGTAAGGCTCTGCCTTTCTACCATTTCCATACAAGGTTTAGTCTTCCTGTAGTGCTTTTACTGAGCAGTAGTGAGTTTTCCAGCTATTATTGTTTGACTAATTTGTTTCCTTTTTGGGTTGCATGTAACCTGTTGGTAACATTTCTTCCTTCATAGCTTGGTTGTACTAGTGTGTTTTTGTTTCAAGTTGTGAACCAAGTTTATTTCTACCTTTAGCAAAAAACTTTTCTTATCAGCCCAGCGGCCTGGCAAACAGCTGTTATGCATGTGGTGAGTTTTTCTTTTGGTGAGTTTTAGTGGCCTTTGGCATTTTTTTCTGAAATTTTGTGCACCCCCAAAGCAAAGGCAATAGCTAGACATATATCCAGTGCTTGGTACTAAGCTCACCACTCTGCTTGTCGGAGGCCAGCAAGTAGAAATTCTCTACTCCATATGCAGGAATATCAGACACGCAGCTTCTCTTTGCCAAAGACTGACTTGAATTCTCAGTTCTGATTATTCTGGCAGTTCCCTCCCTGCTTCCCCTTCAGTCCCCTTGGTCTGTTTGAATTGAGGGTTAGGGTTAGGGTTTTGAAATTGAAACCTGCAGCAATTTTTTATATGTTTGAATTTGAACACGTGCACTTGCCCCCACCACAGCTTTCATATATGTATCACTTGCAACAATGTGCATCCAAAATCCTTTTTTTCATGAATGAGATTGATCACTGTATTTACAAAATTGTATGAGTCATTAGTACATAAGAACTTTCTGTTCAACCAGCCAAAGTTGTTCAGTCAGCTATTGGGGAAAAAAGAAACAATTCTTTTATATCTGCTTTTCCAGTTAGACCAAAATGACTTCACAACTTGCAATATCCCAAATGAAAAAAGAAAAATATCCCTCATTATACTTCACTAAATAGTGCTTCAGGCTGATAAAGGTAACTGACCATGACACGTAGCTGCTAAACCAATACCACTGATGCATTCACTTACTGGGGCATCTCTTTTTAGCATCATGATTCAAATTCATTTTGCCCCATTTCCTCACCTGTTGAATAATTCTCTCCTTATTGATCATCTACTTGATATTTCATGCTCATTTCACTCCAATTTGAACCCTCCTAAGGTATTCCCCTCTCAGATGAGAAATGAGTAAACCAGTGGGGTTGGAGTTTCTATGCATTACTCATGTATGTATTTCCATTGTCTTATTGCAATAGAGTTTATCATCCAAATCAGTTTCTCATTAAATCATGTTTATTACCAAAGCAGCGCAGTGATATGGTGGTTAGCACTGTTGCCTCACATGAAGAGGGTCCTGAGTTTGACTCCAGGGCCTTTATGTGTGGAGTTTACATGTTCTCCCTGTGTTTGCAAGACTTCTCTCTGGGTACTCTGGCTTCCTCCCACAGTCCAAAGACTTGCAATCAGTGGGGTTATGTTAAAAGGTGATTCTAAGGCTTTGTTCACGCCAATACGTTTTTGTTTGAAAAAGCATCGTTTTCTCTGGATTAATGCTTATTATCAAGTTTGTACATGCTCCAGATAGCTTTTCTTCGAATTCTTTAATTCTAACTCACTTTTGCAACTTTGTACTTTTGTGACGCTTGCAGCAACAACTCCACCTCATTGTTAGTCCATTTACAAAACTTGGTGCTTTTCCTTGACATTATGCCGCGACGTTTCAAAGAGCCGGAAAGTAAATAAACGGCAGACAGAAATGACACAGGGCGAATAATCTTACAGTTCACGCATGTGCAGTACAAGAACGTAAGTGTTTTTGGACGTTTCAATGCGGACGAACAACTCTGTGAAAACATCTGAAAACGATAGTGTGGACGTGGAGCGTTTTCAGACGAAAACACCGTTTTCAAACGTATCCGGACTAGTGTAGACGTAAACACCCACAGGTGTGAATATGAGTGTGAATGGTTTTCTTGCTCTGTGCTAGAGACCCTTTGGTGACCTGTCCATGGTGTACGCTGCCTCTCCTGTGGTACCATGGATAGGCTCCAGCCCGCCTCCAAGCATGATAAGGATAAGTGGAAGAGAATGGATGGATGAGTGTTCCCTTCCTTTACATGATCTATCCATTTTTAAATGAAACTTATGTGCAAGTTCAATAACAAAGACGCAGCCGAATGTAAAAGCTGAACTTGACTCGTCAGACAAGACATTTTACGACTCTGCTTTTGTTATTTTTTGGTGAATTGTAACCTCAGTTTTCTGTTCTTAGCTGAGAGCAGTGACTCCTCGTATGTTTTTTCTGCTGCTATAGCCCATCTGTTTCAACGTCATATGATTGTTTGATTTAAAAGTTCACCTAATTAAGTAGTGTCACATGACAATGACCCAAAAATACCTCCAAAGCAAGAAAAGAGTGGTCAAAGAAGAAGCACATTAAGGTGGAATGGCCTAGCCAGTCTCCACGCTTCAATCCTTGGAGTGACCAAGTGGCAGCCAAGAAATTTAAAGGATTCAGAGGGTTTCTGTACACAGCAGATGGTCAAAATCCCTCGTGAGATGTGTGCAAACCTGATTACCAACTACAAGAAATGTTCTACTGCAGTGCTTGAAAACAAGGGCTTTTCCCACCAAGTACACCAAGTCATGTTTTACTTAAGGATCAAACACTTATTTCACTCATCTGGATTTCAGTTAAGTGAAAGTCTGTTCTCCGTTCCAATCAAACCACAGCTAATGATGGACTTTTGCACTATTTCTGAAAAAAAAATCATATTTGACAGTTCCATGCCACCACCACCATATAATTAGGTGATTATGGCCTACTGAGTGAGCACTATCACACCCGATAACAACTGATAATTCAATAAGGGGAGATATAAAGAATATTAATTTTGTTGTTAGTGACTCCAGTGCAGTGACATAGCAGGACTCTGTTTGAACTAAGGTACAGGATGAATACCTGAGGGAGATAAATGAGATTTTGGTTCCCTCTTAACATCTATATCAAAGTGGCGCAAAATTAAAGCTCATATACTACATGTAGCTCCCAAATTAGTGCTCAGGTCTTTCAAAAGTGTTTCTGAGTTGATGAGTTTATATAAATCTATTTGCTGATCTGAAAATTCGTTTTTAATTTATGACTTTTTGTAAGGCTTTGAATTATTTTTTGCTCGTGGATAGATTCTATAAGGAAAGTCTGCTTACACTTCACGACACTACACGTCAAACCTTCGATCCCACACTGTCAAGCCTCTGTATTGTGTGCTTTTAGTCTTTGCGCTCTTATATCATTCTGCATTTCAGACTGTCATTCACCAACCACCTTGTCATTTTTACCTCTTGTCAGCTAGAGATCCTTCATCTTTGCCACTACCAGCTATTGGATTGCCACGTTTGATTTGACAGACTTTTTCAACACCAAAGGAATTTTTCTCTCAATGGAATCAAATTGGGGATCTTTTGTTTAATAGGTGTGTAAACCACTATCCTACGGAGTCACTAGTATAAGTACAAAAACTAACATAAAAATTCAAGTACTAGTAAATTGTCATGCCATTGTCATGCCTGTGTGCAGGCAGCCAAGAGACGGACCCAACATGCAGACTCGTGGAGGCAGAACTTAAGCTCTAGGAACACTGCTTTATTGCAGGCATTAGTCAAAAACAGCACAAAACTAGGAGGGCTAGAAACTGACCTAGAACCAAAACACACAGGCAAGTCTGAGGGCATGAACGTTAACAACGCAACACTAAGCACAGAGAACACAGGGCTTAAATACAAAAGGGCAGTAACGAGGAAATGAGACACACAAGGGGAGCACGGCTGGAAGCGATCAAACCCGAGACACTGACCTTCAAAGTAAAACAGGAAACACATAGACTTTACCTACAGACACAAACTCAGGGGAACACAGAGACATGGGACCAGGGCAGGCACAGAGACACAGAACGGAAGAACTCAAAATATTCAAAACACAAGATAATAATAACCAAAACCACTGAGTCACAGACCATGACAGACATTTACTCCACTTTGAAAAACATCTGCTCCAAAATGGTATGGCGAGTGTTTTGCCGTTGCTTTAAATCCAGAAAACATCAGATTCTTTGGAATTTCAGTCTGACTACGTTGGTGTCACATGCTTACACAAACACAGGTATCTGTATATGTGCGTCTTTGTGTGCAGCTCAGCTTCCTGTGGAGCTTCTCTCCATTCCCACAGTGCCTTGCTCAGTGTAGTCTGTCCTGGCCATCTGCCACACAGGGCAGCAAGCTGGGTGTTGTGGCACCTATGAAACACTGCTGGTGGGGTGGTACACAGAGAACAGCAGGGCTGGACATTGTACTGCACTGAATAGAGACTACACTGACGCAGTAGATTCTCAGGTTATCCCCTTCAATGTATTTAAGTCACAAATATTTTTAAATATTATATATATCTCTTTATTGAGTAATAAGGGTAGATAATAGACTGGATTCTTATATAATACTATAAATCCTCTATGAATCTATCTTACGATATTTAAATATAATAAATGACTTGTAATGTAGTCGGACATATTTATGAGTAATTGTTGGTGTAATTGTCAACAACTATAATTTATTACATTAAGTATTACTAGTATAACTGCCATTTAATTAATGACAACAATGTGTGTATGAAAAAACTATTATTTAATTAGACTCACAATCACAATCCTTAAACAGTGTTTTCGAGCATGAATTACAATCTGTCTAAAAGATTCAGAGGTAGGTTTAGAACACTTTATGAATGATTTGTCATGTTAGTGAACATGAACCAAATACCAAGCCCAGCAGGCCATGTGGACTGAACAAATAGACAACTCTGACCACATTTATTAGTGTGTAAATGGTTGTGGTAATATATAACTTGGTGTTGGCTCTCAGTGCAATATTGGATCACTTCCTGTTCCTGTTACATGTTGTGCTTGGTGTAGGATAATCTGTGTAGCGCAATAATTACAAACTTTAAAGTATTTACTTATGTTGTTACTGTAAGCTACGCGTACTGAGTCCACAAAAAGATGTGGGCTTGGTACAAAACTGGAAAATTTTGCTGTAAAATATGAGCATCTCATTTTTAGAAATTTGGTCAAATTTCAACAACTAAAAATCTAAAGTTGAGGCCAGGAAGCATAGTTGCAGTCATATACACCTCTGACAGGAGATGACAGGAGTTTCTCTCCTCCTGTCATCTCATTGAAACTCAATCCCCACAGAGACTGCATTTGCTCCCAGACCACCAAAAGACAAACCAGCAAAAGAATTGTGTATCTGCTTCACAGAAACCTGGCTACAGCACGATGTTAGCTTAAATGAATCAGCATACTGAGTCAGACTGTCAGAAACCTTGAAGCACAGACTAAGAAGGAGGAATGGCCCTTACAGTTTTTATCTGATGGTATAAATATGTCATCTAATTTAGGGATTAAGTCATTTAAGCATCCATGCACATGTTGATATTGCAATTATTTATTGGACCCAACTGCACCCCTCAAATTGTATATGATCCCACAGGTTGATTTCATCTCTGGATTTTGCCCTGACAAATGACTTAAAAACTGAACATTTAACAGTTTTTCCCTCATCTGAACATTTCCAAATAAAAAATGTACTTTTAAATAATGGATTAGACAGTACTGGACAATAAATTTCATTACAGTAAAAAGGCTATAGTTTAGGAAAGTCATTCGTCATTTTCTTCAGTATAATATGAGTCATTCCATGTCCAATCAACCAAGTCTACTGCTCCAATTCCAACCTTCATAAAAATGTTATGGCATAATATTTGATCTTTTAAAATTATTGTGAAATTTTAGCCATGATAGATATGATTTTAAAATAAAAAAGATCTGACAACCCACATTTAGAACTCTTTTTTTTCCCCAAACTGAAATCTAAAGTAATCTGAGTCATCTTTGTGGAGAGCTTTCATGAAATGTCTTCAACACTTGTGAGAGAAATAAATAAACAGATAAATCTCTAAATGGGATATATCTGAATACATGATTATTTGCTATATTGATGGCTGTTGGGAGTTAGAGCTAGTAGGGGGCCTACTTGGAGAACCTACAAAAAAACTTGCCAACAGTATTTGCTTGTCTGCTCTCACATATATGATCTTGAGTTGAGTTGACTTCCCATTCTCAATCCATTTGAATGATGTTGGCCCACCCTTTGCAGCTATAACAGTTTCAACTCCTCTAACAAAGCTATCCATCAATGTGTTTATGGGGATTTTCTAACCATTCTTCTAGAAGCAAATTTGTGAGGTCAGACACTGATCCTGGATGAAAAGGCCTGCTTTGCAGCCTCTGCTCTAATTCATCACAAATATGTTCTGGTCAGGATTGTGTGCACACCAGCTAAGTCCTTCCACATCCAGCAATTCAGAGGTGCATTACTCCTTTTACCTTGATAACCCTGGTATGCTGAAGCATTAGGAGTTCCTGTCCCTGGAACGAAGGAAACATCTGAAGCTGAACTCCTTAAAAACAACCTCACACAATCTAATCATCATCTAATAATGCCAACCAGGGGAAATAAAATCTCCATCATATGAAGACTTGGAAGAAAATCATTTATTGCAGCATATCTGAAAACAAGTGAGCTCCATTCAAGGTAAATTCATTTACAATAAAAGTCTACAAGAATGCCCATAATATACATTACTAAAAACAGTGTTAAGAGAGAAATAAAGACCATTTGTGTAATTAATAGATATGACAGCTAGAGGTATTTTTGCATTTTATCCCTAAAGTTAAAGATTACTTATGGTATGTGTGAGAGTCAAAAGATTTATACCTGTGTCATCCTTGAAGATGACAAAAGTGTCACGGCTGGGGCAGCAGTCGTGTGGTGTGGGAGGAAGGATCCAAACGCAGACGTTGTAAAGGTGTGCGTGCGTTTATTTACAGTGACTGAATAGCATAGGCAGGAGCGAAACTCAACATAAACCTAAACTGGGAGAACTAAGGATACACAAAACCCAAAACTGTACATCATAAACTCACACGAAGGGGAACACACGAGGAAGTGAGACCGGGAGAGGAGCAGAGAGACGCTGGGAGATAATCCGAAGTAGTGGGAGGACACAACGTCACACAGAGTACGCAGACGAACCGACGAGGACCACAGGCAAGCACACACAATAAATACACGCCGGGAAATGGGGAAGTCACACACAGGAGGGAGGCACAGCTGAAACCAATCACACATGATGAGACAGAGAACTTGACAATTAAACAGGAAACACCAAGACACGAAGAGAGCACAGAGGGAAGAGCACTAAACACTAAACATAAGAACAACCCGAAGAATGAATACAAAATAAATATAAATACAAGATGATGGAAAATAAAACACAAAACGCTGGGTCAACGACCCAGGAACATGACAGTAG
>VUQR01019445.1:5957-20746 GCA_015108515.1 Hemichromis elongatus
GGAGGGGGTGATAAAAAAAAAAAAAAAAAAAAAAAAAATAAAAAAAAAAAAAAAAAAAAAAAAAAGGGGGGGGGGGGGTCAAGACTTTTACTGTAGGTCTTATCTCACCATAATATTTCTGCATGAAAAAAAAACATTATAAAATTGGAAAAAGTACAAACAATCCAGTGCACCATCCAGTGCAGTGACGCACTGGATGGCGAAATTAGGTTTTATTTAGCTACAACAAGTCTGCATACATTTTTCTGCTTTAGGTTTAATATGTAATAGAGTTTGTTACAAAACATTTACATGACAAAAGCTAAACTTTTAAATTTGCTGTAGAGATACGTAACAACACTAGTGATTTTGAAAGTAGCAGCTTACTTTAGCTGGCGTAATCGATGAACCGGGTGGGTTTCATTCATTTGAATCTCACATACAACATGTGACTAGTAAAACACATTTAAAGGTAAGGTTTTAAAATTAATGTGTCTTTGATACAGGTCAGCTGAGGAGCTCTGACTTTGTGGTAGAGAACAGCCAACCTGGAACTTGAAAGCACAGAGTTATCCACACTGCTTTACATGAAAGCTAAACAGGAATGTTATGACCTCACTGTAAAATCACCTGCCAGAAAAGCTTGAAAAAAAAAAGGTTACATTTAGTCTGAGAACAAAAGAGGCCCATTCAAGCCCTGCAGTCTCATCACCAAACAACCATCATGACTACTACATCATGAGGGCACTTTTTTGTTTTGGAAGCCTTATTGGTGAAGTGGACATCACCCTGTCTGGACTGAACCATCCATAGATCATCTGCATGGTTGTACATTGTTCTGTCCTATCTCCTACACTTTTGCCATGAACTGAAAAAGGCTCGTTTGTGTTTACATAACTGTCTATAATATGTCTATAGACAACACCTACTTCTTCTTTAGAGGCTTCTTGCAATTTGCACTTAATGAAACTGAAGCTTCATTATGATTATTACCAAATGAAATGAATGACAAATAATTGCCAGGCATCTTTTTGATAACTGCCAGACTCATTCCTTTTACATTTTTATCGATTAGTTTTCTTATGCCAGCTATCACAGGAGGAAAGGTGCACCCTGGGGGGTCAAGGTGTCTAGTAGGTCTAACCTTCAGATTGCATAACTTTTAGGTTTTTTTCCCTTATTTTTGAGAATCAGATGAATAATCATAAAACTTATTTTTGTAGCTTTGTTTCTGAAATGTCTTAAGTGAAAATTCAAATTTTAAAAATATGAGGGCCGATTAGATCAAAAGAAAGAAGAATTATTTCAAGCAGCCACAAAAGTAAAATCATGTCAGACTCGGACAGGTGCATTTTTTAGAGCTGACTTTGACGTTTTGAGTATTTTGTCAGGCTACTGTTAGTAGATCCCTGATACTTCGGGAGGTGAACGCTTGTATCATTTTCAAATGTCCTCAACATAAAATGGAACGAGTGGCGCGCGTGCTCTTGCGGTTTGCCGCTCCCGGCGGCGGAGGGCGCACGCGGCCACCACTTGACCCCCCGGTAAAACAGCACCAGTGGCCGTGGATGACCTTATTTGGTGTGGGAACCCTAATTGTAACACCGGGGAGTCCGCTACTGCGGAACACGCGCGCAAATATCAGCAAATAAAGTTTACGCACAGGAATAGCGTGGGGCTGACCGTGGACCACAAGGGCTTTACCGTCACGTTACCGTCAGCAGCCAAGCCCTGAGCGCACTCAGTAAACCTGCCTCAAAGTTTCAACAGAAAACCCATCCACCGCACCCGCGGCAGAAGCAGCGGACACTCACGGCTGAGCCTCCCTCAGCCCGTCACAAACATACCCACGGAGGCAATATAGAAAACGCTAGCACACACGCCACTCAGGAAGCTTCACGGTATGAAAGAAGCCTCCTCACATCGGGACCCCACTCACCTGTGTGCTGGAGCCTGTGATCTTCAGTCGTCCGATTGTGCGTTCTCCGCCTCTCTGTCCGCTCCGTCTGCGCGCAGATGTTGCTGTGGTCACAGAGGGTGTGTTTATGTGTATGTGTGCGCACCGAAGTCCCGGAGCTCCCTCCCCACGCTCAGTCCCGGTGGGGGGAAATGGGTGTATTGGTACTGGTGGCGCAAAAGAAAAGAAAGAGATAGTCCCTCTGCTCTTTTTCTCTCTTCTACCTCCACCTCTCGATCCACCCCCCCTTTCTCCCTCTGTCTGCACCGCGAGAGCCTTAATTGGTAAACGGGTAAAGCATCAGAGGTGCTGGGGGTGTTGCTCTCTCTCTCTCTCTCAGTTTCTCGGCTGTCTCTGTCTTTTTTACTTGGTGACGTCACGACCGCGCCTGGATTTTATAGGTATGATGTCACCGGTCTGTGCTCTGCTCTCATCTCATCCATATATATGTGAGTGTGTGTGCGTGTGAAGATCCTCATCTGTCTTGCCTGGTATTTCTGTGTGTGGTCATATGTCTTTCAGCCCCTGCTCTTTCCTTTTATCTGTTATTGTTAAAGGAGACTGAGGGAGCTGAGTTTCTCTGTAAGGTCCTGTTCGGACTCAACATGGGGAGGTGTATGTGTGAGCACACACACACACACACACACACACTGTGTTTCAGTGCTCTCCAGCTGAGCATTGGCTCAGGAAACAAGAATGTTCGGCCTCTGCAGTGCCCTCTACTCACAGTTCATCAGTCTGGAGGGAGGATGGATGGAAGAGGGGGAGGAGGTAGAGATGGACTGTTTAGGGAGGTGAAAGTGAGAGTGCAGTCAAGAACGGGAGATTAGATTCTGTAGGGAACATCAGGAAAATCTTTTAATAGTTCTCGTAAGTCCATTAGAATATGTTCCCCATACATACATCAAATCCTTTTCTTGTGTAATTCAGGGTCAGAGCCTAACACAGCTGTCACAAGGGAAGAGAATCTTAATATCTTAATATCTTTATCTTAATTTATTAAAATAAAGAAATGTAATCTGCATAATGTTGGTATTTTCTCTACATTGTCTTCCTAGAAATGGAGTATGCGAGAGGACAGAAACTAGAGGAGAGGAGGGAGCCAAAGGAAGGAGTTTACAGAGCTTTACAGAAAAGCTCAGTCTGTGTTTTAAGGTCACAAAGTTCCCATGTGTGTGTGTGTTTGTGTTTACCCCTACAGATGAGCCTGTGGTGAGGTAGCTTAAATGAGCTGCATACACATGATGTCACTGATCGACTGGACCAGCTCACAATTGCAAACATATGGCTCTGATTAATACATACTGGTTCACACACGCACACATACACGCTTGCAGACGTGAGTGAAAAAAAAGAAGGTTTCATTTTAGGGAGAAAATCTGTGTCTGGATATAAAATATGGATGTAGCGGACTTCCGCTACATCCGGATGGAGTAGTTATGCTCGTCCCTACTCCCAACCTTTTATGACTTCTACTTGGCCACAGAACCTAATTTCATTCAAAGTTTGTTTCTTTATATGCTGTAAGATGTCGAAATAAAATCAAAGAGGAACAACAATGCTGGCGGAGCATAAAGCAGTGCTTTTGATGGAGATAAGAGATGCATACTCGACACTTGAAGTTAAGTTGTACAGCTTTCAGACCACCGTTGTTGACCACTAACAATGCATCGCCAAGAAGGAACAGTTTGCCAACTCGGCCGATAGTGACTGGCAAAGTATTCAGTCGAAGCTCACTGCAATGGCTGCCGACAATGCTAAGCTAAAGGCTAAGGTGCTAGACCTTGAGGGGAGAAGCCGCCATAACAACATACGTATAGTCGGCCTCCCCAAAAGTATCGAGGGCCCTCAACCAATGGCCTTTTTCTCTCAGCTGCTCTTTGAGGTGCTTGACACTGACATTTTGACATCACCTCCAGAATTTGATAGGGCCCACCGCACACTAGCCGCCAAACCGGGGCCATCTGAGAGGCCGTGGCCTGTCGTGATTTGCTTTCACTGTTTCCATACCCGGCAGCTTGTGGTGCGCGGGGCCGGAAGACTACGAAGCAAGCTGAAATATAAGGATGCGCCCATCCATATTTTCGAGGACTACAGCCCAGAGGTCTTGGAACAACGTGTGCAATACCATGATGTCATGAAGGAACTATATGGAATGGGCCTCAAACCAGCCCTGCGGTATCCAGCCAAGTAGTTAATCGTAAATGAGGACGGCTCCAGAAAATGCCTGCCCTCGGGAAGGGAGGCTAAGGACTTTATTACTTCTCACCGTCATCGGGACATGGGCCCAGCGGCAAAATGACCCTTGTCGAGTAAACCTATAGTTATCCACTAGCATTGCTTCGTTTTCTGTTCTGTTAACCTTGCAATCTATCTTTAGCTAATTCCTGACTGGCTGGCTTGCTGTGTCTGATAGCTTCTACTATGGTATGATATAAAAGATACTTGCTAATACCAGCACGCTGTAACTGTGGTGGTAGTGCTTTCATTACTGTATATGTTTATATTCGGTTAAATTATTCTATTGTATCTATTTTATTTTGATATATTCTTTTTTTTTTTTTTTGTAACAAAAGGAATGTTCTAAACATGGTTCTGACCAAAATTGTTGTGCCTTTACAATATGGGACCTAGGACCTTTGGACACATGAAGGTGCTTGTCATAAGCACCTGGGTGCAGTGGACGCTTGAGTTTCTTACATGATTTTGGGACATTGATTTTATGTTTGTGTGCTTTTTTATTTTTATTTGGTTTTTCTCCCTCCAGTTCCTCTACATCTGCTTAGTCCATTCATCTCAATATGTATCAGTATGTTGTTGCGGACCCCTAACTGGTATGGCTAATACAGACAGCTCACTTAGGTTCATATCATGGAATGTGAAGGGGACAGGCAGTGCCACCAAATTAGGCTGGGTTATGGCCCACCTAGATCAACTTAAAGGTCACATACACTTCATTCAAGAAACCCATCTGCTCAATAGGGAGGTTTAACAGCAAAGCCAGGGGCGCGGCCATAATTATTCTTAAGGGTGTTCCTTTTGTATCAAATAAATCAATCTCAGACCCCAATGGGAGGTATGTAATGGTCTCTGGGGTGCTCCAGAACACTCCCATATTATTGGTCTGTGTTTATGGCCCTAATTGGGACGACAGCCTCTTTGTGACCAAACTGTTTCTGTCCTTCCCGGATTTAGATAACCACTATATAATTATGGGAGGTGATTTTAACTTGGTCCAGGACCCCTTGTTGGATAGGTCTTCGAATAAAGATCTCCCTTTGACCAAGTCTGCCAAGACCTTGCTTACTTTCTCCCAACAATTTGGCCTTATTGATCCATGGAGACACAAATTTCTGGGAGATAAAGCATTTCATTTTTCTGTTCACCGCACCTACAGCCACATCGACCTTTTTCTCTTGGATGTGAGATTACTTTCGAAAATTTTCGCCACTGATTATCATAGTATTGCCGTATCAGATCACGCTCCGACTTCCCTAGATTTAGCCCTACGGACACAATCTAGCTCTCTTAGGCTAAGGAGATTTAACTCAGTTCTTTTGGCAGATGAGTGCTACAGACAGTTTTTACAATTGCAGATTACCATATTTTTCGAGATAAATGATTCACCTGATATGAGTAGAGGCACTCTTTGGGAGGCATTTAAAGCCTATATTAGGGGCCAACTCATCTCTTTTATTTCAAACACGAAGATGGCAGAATCATCTCGCATTGTTGAACTTCTCAGGGACATGAAAGACATAGACAGGAAATATGCAATTAATCCTAATCCTTCTCTTTATAGAGAAAGTCTTAAGTTACAGACAGAGTTTGATCTCCTCTCCACCTCAAAGGTTATAACACAATTACTCAAATCCAGACAGTGTTTTTACGAATCAGGGGATAAGGCTGGGAAGCTTCTCTCCCACCAAACCAGAGCAGAGGCATCTTCTAGGCTAATCTCTGCAATCCTGCTTCTGGGGAGATCCTTAATGACCCAAAAGAGATTTATAGAGATTTATAAATCTTTATAAAATATCTTAAATCGATACAGTGGTATATCCGGTTATAAACTCAATTACCAGCGAGTTCTTGCCTATTAATTAATTACCTTGCCAAGCAACTTCCTCATACTATAGCGCCTTTTAGGTGGTCGGCTCTGCCCCTCTCCATCGTAGGTCATATAAATTTGGTGAAGATGGCTATCCTCCCTAGGATTTTATACTTGTTTCAGCACATCCCTGTTTTTTTGGCTAAATCTTTTTTTTTGACAGATTAGACGGGATGGTATCAACATTCCTATGGAATGGTAAACCAGCAAGAATTTGTAAATCAATGCTGCAGTCCCCTAAAGACAGAGGCGATTTTGCCCTTCCTGTTTTTAGACACTACTATTGGGCAGCCAATGTGCAGAAACTACTATACTGGATGAGTGAGGAGCATGACTCTCTGCCTGTCTGGGTGCATTTGGAGTGTAACTCCTCCTCATTCTCATTACGCTCAGTTTTATGCTCTCAACTTCCATTACCACTTTCATGCCTAGCTGAATGTCCAATCGTGTCTGTGTTCCTGAAGATCTGGAATCAGTTCAGGAGATGTTTCAGCCTTTTGAGCCCCTCTGCTTTGGTTCCAGTTTATAAAAATTGTGCTTTTGCACCCTCTAGAACTGACTCGGCTTTTCGGATTTGGCATGAGAGTGGAATAAAGTCAGTTAATGACCTGTATGTTGATGACATTTTCTCGTCTTTTACACAGCTTTAAGCTAGATATAACCTCCCAAGCCATCACCTTTTTTCTTATTTCCAGGCCAGAGATTATGTGAAAAAAATGTTTCCTCACTTTCCAAACCGTCCCCCCGAAACCATAGTAGATACTCTCCTAAACGTAGATGCCATCACTACAGGATGCATCTAAGTCCTCTATAGGTCCATTTGGTTAGCTTCCTCTACCCCGCTCCCAGCTGTTAAAACCATATGGGAAGAAAGCCTTGGTACTGCCCTGACCGACGACCAGTGGACACTTATGACGACCTAACGCCATCTCCTTCGGTGTATATTATGTATGTCTGTCAATGTTCAAAAATGTTCAATAAACAAAGTTGAAAAACAAAACAAAACATGGATGTAGCAGCTGTGACATCATTGACCAGTTACTGTGGTTTTTTATGAAGCCTTGAGCTGAATGTTTTCACTGTCAAGATCTTGATGTTCTGAAATTGTAAATGGTGTACAATGATCAAGCACGCTGAAAGATTCAATTCCATTCAGTTTACATAGCACCAAATCATATTAACGGCTACCTCCAGGCACTTTATATTATAAGGTAAAAACCCTACAATAATACAGAGAAAACAAAGAAAACTCCAACAATCATATGACCCCCTATGTGCAAGCACTTTGGCAACAGTGGGAAGGAAAAACTCCCTATTAACAGGAAGAAACCTCCGGCAGAACCAGGCTCAGGGAGGGGCGACCATCTGCTTGTCACGGCTGGGGCAGCAGTCGTGTGGTGTTGAGAAGGAGAACTCGGAATGCAGACAGTGGTGGCGATGCAAGTGAGTTTAATTACAGTTTGGAGGAATAACAAAAGGCGAGGGCAGAACTAAACTAAACTTAAACCTAAACTGGGAAAACTGACAAACAAACCTGAAAACATAAGGACACTGGGGAACTCACGGAAAGGCAAGGCAGAGAAACACGGGGTTACACAGAATGACACAGAGTAATGCAGATGAACCAACGAGGACCACAAGCAGGCACACACACTAAATACACACAGGGTAATGAGGGAATGACACACCAGAGGGGAGCACAGCTGAGCCTAATCAGACATGAGGAGACGCAGACCTTCAAAGTAAAACAGGAAACTCACGAACAGTTTTACAGCATACACACAAGGACACGAACAGGGCACAGAAGGAAGAATACTAAACACTAAACACAAGATCAAACCTAAGAACTAATACAAAATAAGAAGTAACACGGGATGATGAGAAAATGAAACACAAAATGCTGGGTCACCGACCCAGGACCATGACACTGCTGGGATTGCTTGGGGTGAGGGGAGGAAGACAAGCTGTGGTAGAGAGCCAGGGATGAATAATAACTAGTATGCCTCCCATTCTACTTTTAAATACTCTCTGTCTAGTACAGTCTGAGTGCAAACTGCTCTAATAGGGTGATATGTTATGGGAAATGCGGATGGACTTAGAGAGCAGAACGCACAGAGGCAAAGTTGCGGTGAAGAAGGATGAGCAATAAAAAGACTGTGCTGCTCAAAGCCTCCCACTCCCATTGTTTGTGATTCCTTTTTTTTGTGTTCCTTTTTCTTTCTACTTTGTTTTTTTCCTCTGTGTTTTTCTTAGTACCTCACATTCCCAATTAACCCTTTTTTCATTTACATATTTTGTGACACAAAAACACTTTGGTATTCAGTAAAATGACGGGTAGCAGAGGATTTGACCTTTGACCTTGGGGTAGGTGTCAAATCTGCATGTGACAGAGTGCTAGCTACTGCTAAGACTGATATCATTTTAAATGGCATTTTTAATAAAATAAGCATTTTTTTTTAACAAATATGTGCATTTTTCAAGAACATCTGAATCATATTTTCAGTTGTTTTTACACAGATTCTGAGTTAATTCATTTACTAAATCAGCATTTCTTGGTGTGTTGCCTCAGAACAACATTGTACAGTTAGGCCACTGTCTTTAGTCAATAATGGTTAAGAGCACTTTATGGAAGGAAAGAATTTGATCGAACGGTTAGGGTCAAAAGGCCAGTCCCTTAGTGAGGACAGTGAACTGGACGAGCGTGACAGCGAGCACCAGAGGATCTCAGACTGAGGTCTGAGGAACATTTAGGAGATGGGGGGTCAATCAAGGGCAACGCAGTCAGAGAAAACATTATTTGAACCCCAGCTGTTTGTAAGTTTGTCCACTATCAAATAAATGATCAGTCTATAATTTTAATGGTAGGTTTACTTGAACAGCGAGAGAAAAATGACTTTTCGAAATGCATTTTCTGGATTTTTTGATCATTTCTCTGTCTGTCACTGTTCAAGTAAACCTACCACTGAAATTATAGACTGATTTCTTTGATAGTGGGCAAACTTACAAACTCAGCAGGGGTTCATTTTTATTTTTAAAGGATGCAGCCAGAGAGCTAAAATTGAGGTTTCTGGATATGAAATCCATAATTAGTGTGTGACATCATGGTATCTTTTGTAAATAGTTCATGGTTGATTTAGATACTATGGACCATTACAATGCACCCTGCTGTGTGGTCATATGAATTCATCGTCTTCTTTGTTATCTGTATTGCAGCTACAGAAATAAATGACTCGTAACTGCAGAAACTTGGACAAGATCTGAATAAAGACAACACGACTTACTGATCCGATCTTCTTCACAGTGTCATAGAGGCCTGAGTAAATCAGTGAAGAGTGAAAGCTGATATGACAGCATGTGATAAAACTGCAGAAAACTCACAACACCACTGATGAATGAACGAGTCACACAAAGGACTTTTCTCTTAAAGAGTATGACACCAGGCACCAGACTGTAAAGGAAAAGATAAAGTTTTCCACTTGGACTGCCTCTGACATGCTCGACAAAGCAGTTTGAGTCTGTGTCAAACTGTGGGCTCAGTACTTAAAGACTGTGACTTGTCCTCCTTTAAAAGGAGCAGAGCTGGCCCGTCCTACCCAGCAACTAAACAGACCAAAAATGTCACAGGCAGAGAGAAAGCGATTCCCAGTGGGATGGAACTGCTGATGAGAAAAAAGAAAAACGTAAAAGGTCAAAGAAAATGTATTTGAGAGAAAACAGCAAAAAAAATCAGAAACGAACAATAATAAAGATTCTCTCTTTCAAAAGCCAAACTCTAAAATGATTAAAGTGGAGCTGATGTGTTTCAGTAATGGCCCTTGTGCCGCTACTTTTCTTGTACGCCCACACACAGTGTCACACACACGCACACACGACAGAGCTCGACAAACCGTCCACATGAAGTGATGGTTGTAGCTCGGGAGGTAAAGACAGGTCGCCTGCTGATTGGAAGGTCGGTGGTTCGATCCCTGGCTCCTCCAGTCTGCATGTCCAGCATCCTTGGGTAAGATACTGACCCCATGTTGCTCCCCGATGCATCCATAGGAGAGTGAATGTGTGTGAATGTAACTAAGTTTAGAGACAAGTTTAGAGTGTTTGTGTGAATGGATGAATGTGGCATGCTGTCTAGAGCGCTTCGAGTACGGGACAGTAGAAAAGCGCCATATAAGAATCAGAGCATTTACAGAGAGCCTGAGCTCTTAGATTAGACCCATAAAAAGCTACTTGCAGGTTATTAAACAAATGTGCCTCTTTACTCATCTAGCTCCCCTACTTTCTATCTGAGTTGACCTTTAAAGATTTTACACATGCACATAAAAGTGGCTCCCATAATAAAGCCTATATTTAGGTACAGAGTGGATTTTAGGACCAGCTCAATGCGTTAAAGAATAACTTGACCAAACAAATGGCTTTATTAATGTGGTAGTACATTTGAATCACTGTCTATTTGCTAACACTTTTTGACATTTGCATACAGCTGGATTATCAGCTGGACAAAGAGGATAAACTGGGCTGCAGAGCCATATGATGGTCAAAGCCACAGGTTTGTCCTGCATATTTAACCTCACACACATTCTGGTTTGTGCCAGATGCAGTCTGGCAGTGACATGTCTAAGGGCCACATTGTATTGTTAAAAAATGAATTGAATAAAAAATTATAGACTGCACATACTTTATTAACTGAGCACAGTTTTTTCTCTTAAAGAGTCAGCTGGTAGTGGTGAAAGCCTGATCTGGGTGAAAAAATATTGTCAGGCAATCTGTGGAAGATTTGTGTTCAAGTTAAATTCAAATTTATTTACATAGCGCCAAATCATAAAAACTGTCGCCTGAAGGCGCTTAATATTGTAAGGTAAAGACCGTGTAATAAGACAGTGAAAACAGCAGGAACCGTACTAGTCATATAGCCTCCTATGAGCAAGTGCTTTGGTGACAGTGGAAAAGAAAAACTTCCACCAAACCAGGCTGAGGGAGGGGTGAGGGGAGGAAGACAGAGACACACTGTGGAAGAGAGCCAGAGATGATTAAATGCATCACATACAGTCAGGTCCATAAATATTGGGACACTGACACAGCGCTAACATTTTTGGCTCTATTCACCACCACAGTGGATTCCACATGAAACCAACAAGATGTGCTTTTATTTGAGCGTATTTACATCCAAATCAGGTGAATGGTGTAGGAATTACAACAGTTTGCATATGTGCCTCCCACTTGTTAAGGGACCAAAAGTAATGAGACAAAAGAAGAACCATAAATTAAACTTTCACTTTTTAATACTTGGTTGCAAATCATTGCAGTAAATCCCATGCTGAAGGAACACATAGACATCACCAGACGCTGGGTTTCATCCCTGGTGATGCTCTGCCAGGCCTCTACTGCAACCGTCTTCACTTTCTGCTTGTTCTTGGGGCATTTTCCCTTCAGTTTTGTCTTCATGAAGTGAAATGCATGCTCAATCGGATTCAGGTCAGGTGATTGACTTGGCCATTGCAGAACAGTCCACTTCTTTCCATTCAAAAACTCTTTGGTTGCTTTTGCAGTTTGCTTTGGTCATTGTCCATCTGCACTGTGAAGTGCTGTCCAATGAGTTTAGAAGCATTTGGCTGAATATGAGCAGATAATTTTGCCAGAAACACTTCAGAATTCATCGTGCTGCTTTTGTCAGCAGTCACATCATCAATAAATACAAGAGAACCAGTTCCACTGGCAGCCATACATGCCCACGCCATGACACTTCCACCACAAGGCTTCACTGAGGAGGTGTCAAGGTCTGGCAGTCCCCCTACCGGTCGGCCTGCCAGTGTGTGTTTGTATGCGTGGACATGTGTCTCCTGTCCGTTTACCTATCGTTTAGGAGGTAACCTAGCAACGGGCTTCCTCCGACCCGGAAGTGCTGTCATCCTGAGCTGCCGCACCTGCATGCAATCTTCCAGCTGATGCCAATCACCTGCCATCGTCTGCAGGGCTATTTAATGGTGCGGCTGAGCGACAGACAGCGCTGGAGTATTGCACTAAGCCTGGTAGTGTTTTGTGAGCCATTAGTGTTTTTGAGAAGTGACTAAGCTACGTACTGATCCTGCTGCTGTGTATATGTGTGTTCATTCAGGGATATTAGGGATTCACGGACACCACGGAGACACGGAGAGGAGAGTCGGGCACCCCACTACCACGCATGGGATTTCACGGAGGGAGAAGCGCACCACCGCTAATTGTTGCACATTTGAACTGTTGGTTCATTACCTCACTGTAAATAAACGCAATGTTGTGGAGGTAAGCATGGAGGACACAGAGCTCTTGGTTCTCACTCCTTCTTTATTCCAGTCTCACATCAACTGAACACATCGCGCCAAAAACATGTTTAACAGGTTTAATAACCCTATATGGCCCGTCATATGGTGGGCGCAGTGGAGTCCTATGGGCATTGTGCCTGACGAAAACAAAACGAGCAGAGTCCAACAACCTCGGAACAAAGGTGTCAGGCAGGCAGTGGTGCACGGTGCCAGGAACAGAAAATGAGTCTTTTGGGGGGCGAAAAGGTAGCACAGAGGTATCGAAACACGGGGGGGGGGGCTCTAGGTACGAATTCCCCGGGGACCCGGAGGGGCTGGCCAGACGACCAGTTCAGCCGGGCAAGCCCCGAGGTCTTCTTTAACCACGCTGCGCAATCCCAGCAAAACCCACGGAAGACGGTCGACCCAGTCGCCACTTGTTAAGGAAGCCCTGAGCGCGGCCTTGAGTGACCGGTGAAATCGAGGCTCCCTGATGCAGTGTTCGCTCATTTTCAGACAGCAGACACAGGCTTATGGCTCAGATTGTGCTAAGATAACACTGATGGTGGAATTAATGACTGGTCGGGCGCTGCAATGGGCACAAGCCGTTTTAAATGTTCAGCCACACATCTCCTACCAAGACTTTCTGATTAAATTCCGCTGTGTTTGACAAAGGAACTGATGCTGATGGCACAGCTTTGTTTACCCTGAAGCAGGGACATAAGAGTGTCGCGGATTTCTCCATCGGAGAACGCACTCCGGGGAGCTTTCCTGAACTGCCTTAATGAGGAAATTAAGCGTGAATTGGCCACAAAAAAGCTGCCTAAATCTTTAAGTGCTCTAATCAATATGTGCATTCAGTTGGACAACCATATGAGAAAGTTTGCAAAACAGGCAGAAGCAGGACGACGACTGGCGGGGGGGGGCGCTACTTCATCTACCGGATTGCTTCCTTCTCAATGGAGGAAGGAGGAGGAGGATCCTGCGGAAGATGAGGAACAACCGATGCAGCTGGGCCAGGCGCAGTTCGGTGAGCCTCACCGGAGGAGAAGACGGCACACGGGTGAGTGCTTCGTGTGTGGGAAAAAGGGACACTGAGCCGACACCTGCCCGAAGCGAGTAAAAGAATCTGCCCGCCAGTAGCTGTGGGAATACTGGCGGGTGCCACTTCTAACTCCGTTCCCCACCTTAGTTGTCCAGCTAAACTGATTTTTCGTTCCCTCACTCACCCGTGGAGCGCGCTAATTGACTCGGGAGCTGAGCAGAGTTTTCTAGATGAATCGCTAACTCATGAATTAGCCTTACCCATCGTTCCTCTCCCCGAACCTCTCCAGGTCTCAGCTCTAGACGGCAGTCCACTGACTACAGTCACTCACCGCACCCAAACCATTACGCTCAATCTGTCTGGCAATCACTGAGAGCAGCGTAGCTTGTTCTTGTTGCAAGTCTCCTGATGCCCCCCTTGTGCTGGGCTATCCCTGGCTGCAGCAACATAGCCCGCAGATCGACTGGGCCAAGGGGTGGAGCAGTCAGTGTCACGCTTTGTGTTTGCGCTCCACTACTCTGGGGGCAACTGTTTCTGCCTCCGCGGAGCCCATTGCACCTCCTGATTTGTCTGGCATTCCGCCTGAGTATCACGATCTGGCCCAGGTCTTTAATAAGGATAAAGCCTCCTCGCTTCCGCCTCATCGCCCATACAACTGTGGCATTGATTTGCTTCCCGGCGCCTCCCTGCCCACCAGTCGGCTGTATAACATCTCCAAGCCCGAGCGGGAGTCAATGGAATGGTACATTACGGACTCTTTGGCGACCGGCATCATCCGACCCTCTACTTCTCCTTTGGGCACGGGTTTTTTCTTTGTGGCGAAGAAAGACAAGACGCTTAGGCCGTGTATTGACTTTCGGGGGCTGAATAAGATCACTATTAAAAACAAATACCCCTTGCCTTTGCTGTTATCCGCTTTTGAGCTCCTCCAGGGCGCCACGATTTTTTCTAAGTTGGACCTCCGCAACGCTTATGTCACGGTCCCCTTGCCTTCTCGCCTGTCCCTGTTGGGCTACACTGTTTTCCGGGTTTGTGTGCGTTCGCTCTCTCTCTCTCCTCCAGCGCCTTGCGCTCCACCGGGGCGGAGTCATGGCGACTCCGGCCCCTGGCAGCTCACCTGAAGTCTATCTGCTCATCATCGGGCCCTGTACTAAAGACGGCGGCTGAGGACACTTCCTCACTGGATTATTGAGTAACACACGTCAGTGTCTCGCCATCGCAAGCTTCTCTCGTTGTCTCGCCTGTGTGATTCTTATCTCTCCCTCTCCTACGCCAGGACCCTGCCCGCCCCTGGCCTGAGCTTGGTGAGCTTCCCAGCTGTCAGGATTGCTGGTGTTTACTGGAGGACCTTTGTACATAGTTGTTTGCTTCCTCACCTGCTGCACCGCCCTCGGAGGACCCCCTGCCCCGCTTCCCCTCGCACTTGTATAT
>VUQR01019451.1:0-12653 GCA_015108515.1 Hemichromis elongatus
AGGTTGTGACAAAGCTGTCAGTGTTTGGGTGATGACTGTGCTGACGGAGGATTGGGACAGACCCAAGTCATCACTGCTGCATTGTTGCATTTTCCCGGTTGCCAAATACCTCAGGGTTGTGATTACTTTCGTCTCCGGTGTAATAGCGTTGTGGCGTCGAGTTGGTGAAGTAATTGCATCTCTAAGGAGATCCACCACAAACATGATTCCTGCACGATCCAATCTGTAGCGTCTCAATAATTCCCTGTCATCCAGTGTTTGCAGGACATCTCTCCTGCCTCTTCTGTTGGCCATTTTGTGCAGCTGCTTAGGGGAACTCCTAAGCCACTAAAAGTCCTCTTCCCTCCTCTTAGCAGATCTTGCCTTAGGTGCCCTTTTAAGCGCTAGGAATCTTGAGGAATAGCTTTTATGTTAACTGGGATTGTCGTGTCACTTTTAGGGGAAATTCTAAGAAAACGTCATGACTCTGAGAATTTTCTTAGAATTTGGCCGCTAGGAGCCACTTTTTGCACAAAGATTCTTTAGGGATACGGGCCCTGGTCTAGTCCAAAACCGACAACGTTGGGGTCATGATTTAGGTTGTGGGAGTGTCTGTGTAGAATTTAGAAGCCATGTTGCGTTTCCTCCGTTTTTCTCCTCCACATATAATAACATGGAATTTTTAAAAACCCCAATTTTTAGTGACCCAAAATGCTGTTTACGTGTGGTTGAAAGGCCATGTGTTTTCAAAAATAACCACGTAGGTGTGAAGTAACATAAAAGAGGTAGTAGTTTATTTTATAGCTACCAGTATTGCAGCTTATTTTTATTTGTTTAGTTCTTCACAAAATGTTTGAGGTATGAAATAATAATAATAATAAAAAAAAATATGTGTGTGGGGTTGTGTATGTGTGGCTGTAGGTGGCACTTCATGATATAAGTGGACTGTCTGCCTGTTTCAGGTTTACCCTACTTAGTATCACATTGTCCCCACCAGTGTTGCCAGATGTACGATAATTATCATATTGCCTCTAGTAACATTGTCTTTTGCAGTGGTTTTCCCCATGTTAATTAGCCTACATAATTTCAAACTGTTCTGAAATCAGATCTGACCTTAGTGCTTAAAGATTCATGCTATTTTGTCTGTTATATTCTTGCAACAACTGACTCTGGATCTGTACAATTACGCAAATGTGCATGCATAGAGTTCGGAGTGGTGCAGACACATTACATTATATTTTTTGGTTTTAAAGATGCTTATTTAAACAGGGCAATCTAAAACACTTTCTTTGTTATATTAGTGCGAAGTCACCTATAGAATGTTATTATCAAATTTATGATGTACGATAATTTCTACTGAAAAACGATAACTTAGGCTTCCCTGTACGATATTGTGGAATTTTGGATCTGGCAACACTGCTCCCCAGTGTTCAATTTTGCAGTATTTGTCAACTTTGACATTTTCTATATTTTGCATGAATATGAATATATTATCAAATCTGTATTCTTCTACATCTATATTTAAAGAATCTACATAATACTAAAAAACTATGAAATGTAAATGTATATAAAGAAATGTAATGATATTAATATTAGCTGATATGACAAAACCACCAGTAAATTTGAACGTAAAATTTAGACATAAGTGCATTCAACAAATGCAACAAAACACTGTCAGCAACCAGTCTCTAGAGCAGCAGTTGGCAATTCCAGGCCTCGAGGACCAGTGTCCTGCAAGTTTTAGATATCACTCTGGGTCAACACACCTGAATCAAATGATGAGTTCATTACCATGCCTCTGCAAACCATTAGGACATGTTGAAGAGGTGATTTAACAATTTGAATCAGCTGTGTTGAATCAAGGACACATGTAAAGTCTGCAGGACACCAGCAGTTGAGAGGTGGAGTTGCCTACCCCTGCTCTAGAAACTATTAGATTGACAAGTATGTGGATCTGTTTAAAAAAAAATCATAACTCTATAATTGGTAAACTACCACATTTACAATTTTCCAGTGGTGCTAACTCGACAAACTGCATGTCTTTGGACTCTGGGAGCAATTTGTAATACCCATCGAGAACAAACACAGAGATGGCAAGAACATAGAAACTCCACACAGACAGATTGGGTCAGATGGTGTCCCTCTAAAATAAAGAAAATAAAAATAGAGCAGCAGAATGTAATTATACTGCTAGTCACATATATCACTGCTTACAACTTCTGTTGGCTTATCAGAGCAGAGCAGGTTCTCTTGTGTCTTTTTACTGTATCAGCCGGAGTGGTAACAAGGATAAAAGCACTTGTCAGTGCTTCACTGTGCTACTGCTTTCTGAAAAATAAAGAACAGAAAATCATTTAGATAATTTTTGCTATAATATAGATCTTCAGCCAGGAGATGCTCACATCACAGTATCACATTAATATTTTAGTTATGTCAAAGTTTCCCTTCAGACTCTTCACTAGGAGACCATTCAAATACAACAGCAAATGTTAGGACACGCTTACCTTTTTTAGATGGAAACTGGAACTTCCAGTGAGCATCTCCCATTTATTCCAGTGTGGATATAATGAAAATTATGTTCTTAATCAATTTCATTTGTTAGGATTCAGATTGTATCAATGTAGCAATTTTTGCATGTTATCAACCACACCCAGCTGAGCCTAGTTGGTTTAGAAAACGACAGAAAACACTGTGTGAAATTTATTTTGACTAGTATATGCACATGTGCACATTAAACAAATATTTGTGCAATATCTCTAAAATTAGAAACATCCTGTCTCTGAGAAATGCTGAAAAACTAATTCTTGTATTTATTATTATTCTCATCACATACAAAGTCTTGAATAACCAGGCCTCATCTTATCTTATTGACCTCATGGTACCGTATCAACCTATTACAGCACTTTGCTCTCAGAATGTGGGCTTGCAATCTAAAGTGTTGTGTTTTGGCACAATGTAAATAAAGTGGTATTTAATTAAATACAGGAACCAAACGCCGGACTCTTCAGTACAAACAGTGTTTATTTACAAAATGGTGAAGTAAAGCCACAATAAATCCCTGTGTGTCCCAGACTCCCGTTCCGTGTCTTCATCCAGTGTCAGTGCCTCCACTCCTAGTGCTCGTGTAATTCGTGATTGCTGCCCACTCGTTCCGCAATTCTCCTGGGAAAGTAACAGAAGCAGCCGTAATTACACCGCACTGCAACAAAATCACAGTCACTGACTTTTCACTGGGTAACTAACAGAAGTCTCACAAAACAATTCCACGTCAGAGAAAGCTCCACCACACTCTTAAGTAGCTCCTCCGACGAAGCTTGATCAATTGCAGGTGTGGCAACATCTTCCTCAGGTGTGGCCAGCACTTAGCAGGGCACACACACCAGGTCCGTTGGAGCCTGTAAACCGGCCTACCAGACACACCCTTACCTACACATACACCTGCAAGTACAGAGATCAGGAACAGCCACACAATACATCAAACGTTCACATAACAAATATACATCAATAGCTGCCCATGAACCCTGGGTCCCTCAGACTCAGGTCCCTGACAAAAACAGCTTTTTGTCTTCTAGAGATTATTTGAGTATGCGTGGGAGTTTGGCCACCTAGCTTACATATGTTTGTGGCTTTTATAGAAAACATTAAACAGAGCACATTTCATCCACATATTTCAAGCTGGCTTAAGAAATTCAAAATAAATCATTTTTGCTTTTCAAGAAGTCTGAAATCTGAGTCTGATGCAAAGAAGCTGTCCATGTCTGTCTTTTTCTGCGTCTTTTTAGTCAAAATGAAGTTGCTGCTTGTTGTTTCTGCTGTTTTGGCAGTAACCTGCTGTGCTAGCATCTCTCTGAAAGAAACTGGAGCTTTACGCTTGGAAACTCAAGTTTGGTGTGACTGCAGACTCTTTTTCGCCTCTTTTATTTTCGCTTTTTGTCAGAAGCTGCTGATCCTATCTTGTGTTCTCTAAGATGCTGTACAAGCCTCAAACTCAAACAAAGAAATGTGAGCTCACTCGTATGTATACTTGTGTAAAAGTTTATAAGACTCAAATCAAAGAAAATATGTTAGCAAATTTAAAAAAAAAAAAAAGATTTCTTTTCTGTTTTTGTCCTCATAATTTCCTTTTCCAATTGGTAGAAAAGTCAAATGACTCTGGTCTAAGACAGAGGAGGTTCATTGGAAGCAGATCTGCCTCAACAACCACAAGGCACAACATCTTGGCAGACTAGGGTTTGAAGTCCTACTGCCTTGGTGCATCCTACTTTTGCTGATATGGTATGTCAGAAAAAGAAAAAGATGAAAATCCCAGATGATTCATTGGTAAAAACTAAGGAAACATTGCAACATTTGCAGGTGTCAGGCATTGGCCAGTCCATGACTGCTGGCCCCTTTACTGGGCCTAGTTTAAGATGTCCCTTTGGTAGTGGATCTTTCCTGGGCTACAGGAAAGATACATTATCAACATGAAATTTGCCTTTTTTTGCGAAACCAATAGCTTTGGTGTGGTTATCCAACAGAGAGAGTGAAATGGGCTTTGTTTTATAAGTGATATCCTGGACTTGGTTTCCAAACACAGAGACACACAAAACAAACACAGACAGAGGAGAAAATGGGACAAGACAGACAGAAGACCCAAACATAGGATAGAAGTCAAGGAGGACTGACACCTCCACCTTTTTCTATTTGAGTACTTAACATTCTTTCGCTTTCTTTACTTACTCCTGTCCTGACCTGACTGGAATACTGCAGTCATACTAGTAGTCCGCTATATAAGACGTTCTCTCTCTCTCCGCTCTCTTCTCACAGACCTATATCAACCACAGACACTGAGACAGGTAAGTAGCTACAGCATGTAATTAGACACATTGGCGAATGTTTAAATACACTTTTCAGTAATGTACTGATGAAAAAAAACCAAACAAAGACAAACAAAGAATTATTAATTTGAGAAAACATTGGAGAGAAAGATGATAGTGTTGTACTATGAAAGTGACATTTAAGATTATGACTGAAAGCATTTTAAAACTGATATGGTTTCCTGTAAGTCACAAAGGATCTGTTTCTTTGTATTCAGTAACGATGAAGTTGCTGCTTGTTGTTTCCGCTGTTCTGGCTGTAGCCAGCTGTGCCAGCATCTCTCTGGAAGATCTGGAGTTTCATGCCTGGAAACTGAAATTTGGTGAGACAGCAAACTATTTATCTCCTCTTTTGTTTTTGTGTTTTGCCAGAAGCTTCTGATCATACTTTGTTTTCTTGAGGATATTATCGAAGCCTCAAACTTGAATGCGACCTCATCCTCATGTTTAGCTGTGTAAAAGTTCATAAGACTCAAAATAAAGAAATAATAAATACATTAGCAGATTATAAAAAAAAATAATCAGTGATTTTCTTTTGTTCTGTTTCTCATAATTTTCTTTTCCAATGGTAGAAAAGTCATATGACTCTGAGTCAGAGGAGTTTCACCGAAGGCAGGTTTGGCTCAACAACCGCAAACATGTGCTAGTGCACAACATCTTGGCAGACCAGGGTTTGAAATCGTACCGCCTTGGGATGACCCACTTTGCTGACATGGTATGTGTAAAAAGCACATAGGATTGACCAATTCACCATTTAAACTGTCATCAATATTTTTTAGTATAAAAAAACCCAAGTTTTCGATAAAACTCCCATATATGTTTTTCCTCTTTACCAGGAACATGAAGAGTACAAACAGCTGATTTCCCAAGGCTACCTTGGCTCCTTCAACGCTTCTCTGCCTCAGCGTGGCTCTACGTTCTTTCGCCTGCCTGAAGGTACTGATCTGCCCGATACTGTTGACTGGAGGGATAAGGGATACGTCACTGAAGTCAAGGATCAGAAGCAGTGTGGCTCCTGCTGGGCCTTCAGTACAGTGAGTGCATAAAATTTTGTGTTCTTTGGGAAACTTTGGGGAACATAATCTGTTTTCTGGTTTGAAATCGAATCATCCTTACTGCAGACTGGTGTACTGGAGGGTCAGCACTTCAGGAAGACAGGAAAGCTGGTGTCTCTGAGTGAGCAGCAGTTAATGGACTGCTCTCACAGCTTTGGCAACAATGGCTGCAATGGAGGATCAGTGAAGCGGGCCCTTCAGTACATCCAAGCCAATGGCGGAATTGACAGTGAGACATCCTACCCTTATAAGGCTAAGGTAAATAGTAAATAATATGTCAAATACACACACCTTCTTTGATTTAAATCACACGCTAATATAAATGTGTCACAACAGTAAAAAGTTATTATAGCATATGTTCTCTGTATTAGGGTCAACAATGCCGTTACACGCCTGATGGTATTGGTGCCAAATGCACTGGCTATGTTCATGTGAAACCTATGAATGAAGAAACCCTGAAGAAAGCTGTGGCCACTATCGGACCGATATCTGTTGGCATTGATGCTTCTCAAAACTCATTCAGATTCTACCAATCAGGTGCAGACATTGAAAAAATATTTGAAAAATGCAGAGAAACATTTCTAAATTGGAAAAGAAATGTTAAGTGCTTCATTTGTTCAGTCTAATTGACATGTATTTGTAGGAGTGTATGATGAGCCAGACTGCAGCAAGACAGTGCTGGACCACGGTGTGCTGGCTGTGGGTTATGGTACAGAAAATGGACAAGACTACTGGCTGATCAAAAACAGGTATTTATTTACTCACACGTGATGCTCATTTTTGAATTCATGCACTTCACTACCTCTAACATTCACTGAGTGCTAATACTGTTAGTTTGAGCAAAATATGTTTTTAGCAGCTAGATGTCTTTAAACTGTGTATTTTGTTCCTTTCTGCAGCTGGGGTCTCAGATGGGGAGACAAGGGATACATTAAGATGAGCAGGAACAAATCCAATCAGTGTGGGATTGCTTCTCAAGCAAGCTACCCTCTGGTCTGAAGAAACCCATCCTCATTTTTTCCTTCTCATTTGACAGAAATTCTAGTTTGCCCAGAATTTATTCAGTGTTTTTAAGTAAACATAATTGTATTTGTGGTGTTAAGGAGCCCTCTTCTCGTGCAACCTTTACAGCAAATACATGTAAAAATAAATAAATAAACTGTCAAATTGTGGTCTGTTTAATTTAATCCCTTATCCAGGCAGAAATGTTCAGCACCTGTGGGATGCATTTCTACGTTTTCTGGTGACATTTGTGTTTCCCAATGAATAAAGCCTGAGTGTCCTGGGTTTAGTTTGATAAGACCTTTGATATTGCATTACCTATAGAATTTGTATAGCTGTTATTGATACATACGTGATCTCCACTCCATTATTTAAAAAAATATATATTTTAAGGTATAAATATCTTTCTGCATTTAGCTTGTTTAAAATTTGTGTGACAGGTAAACATCAAATTTTTCCAGTTTCATCAGCTGATGGATACAAACAGAATACAATCTTTTGTGATCTGATAAAGAAAAGACAGGGGTTAAAAAAAAATTCAATCTCTGGAAAAGCACCACTTGGAAATCCTGAAAACTAAACTGTGTGAAGTGTGTGTGGTCAACACTGAGGAGGTATTACACACCTTATATTTTATCTGTGTTTCATGCATTACTTTCATTACTTACTACAGCCTCAGTTGGTGATCTTCACTCACATTTTAGGTGAAAAACGTTCAGCAGTAGCCTGTGAGGCCATACATAACATAGATGAGCTCTACATTCAGCTCCAGAAAACAATGGACCTTAAATATGAGACTCTCCACCATTTGACTCTAGAACTGAAGAAGCTTCTCGGATGAGAGGTGAAACGTCTTCAAGCAACCTAAAGAAGTCCAGACGCCTTTTCCTTACAGCTCCTTAGACTACGATGACCTGGATGACTGAGAACCTTCACAGACAATGGACCTGGAAATTAAAACAACAGGCCAAGCTCTATTGTTGAAGCTTGCACAGACTAACTACAACTTTATTCATCAGGAGCTCAATCTGGCACTTGATGCCATGGTGGAAAATTGCATCCAAGGACGGATTCTGAGTGCTCTGTTTAACACAGGACTGAAGTAAGAAGACAGAAGAGACTGTGGTAATTTTATCAGAAGATGTTAAATGGAGATACAGTTCGATGAGTTGTTTGTCTAACTAAACTTGATCAGTTAATTGCTATTTTCAGTTTAGTTTCTGTATTCCCAGTTTGAGTCTGCACTTTTGGGTCCACCATTCTTCCTATACTGCCTAGACACAGCCCTACACATGACAGACGATGTCACTTTCATATAACTGGACCAGTAGGCAGTAGAGTACATCCATGCACCAGAATATAAAGCCAGCAAATTTTATGGTAAGCCATATTGTATTTTTCTCCATCTTCTTTTTTTTTTTTTTTTGAATTTCAAAATAAAAATTATTATTTATTTAACTTTGTTCTCTTTGGTCTATTAAACACATAAAAGTTTATCATTGTTTAAATGTACTGGCATATTTGTATAAAGGATTTTTTTAAAGTAAGAAGCAATGCCTTACATTGTTTCTTTAATAGTCCCCAAATTAAGTTGGTTGTTGCACACCTATAAAATTCCTAAACATATTTGAATAAATTTAGGCTACACAAACTGTAAGCTTTCTATATTTTTATTAGTCAGTACCACTTTCTTGAGTGGAATGAGGATAAAAATGCACAGGACTATAAAACCCTGTTTGATTATTATTGAAGCTGTTAATTTTAAAGTTGGATATGATAAACAATCTCAAAATAAATCTGCAGTGATTGGGCAATCTGGGTGCTAAAAGCTTTGATAGTTTTATCCGTTATGAGCTGTGGTCTTTGGAATGACAGTTCTGATAACATTTGTGAGATTTTAAACAATCTGGAAAGTTGTCCTATGTATGCTTTAAAGGTTCACCACCCATCTAAGAAGGAAGTCATGATTAGACTGGGGCATAGCAAACATAAGAGACACAAGGGAGTAAGTTCACTGCCCAGCCTCTTGGGCCAACTGGTGGCACATATCTTTATATGGCCCCTGAATGCATACTGATGTTTGAAGAGGCCTCGTTCACGACACGTGGTCACTTGGAGCCACATATCTGGAAATCCTGACAGGGTCTGCTCGATGGGTTGTTAAAAAACAAAGAGAACTAGCTGCACTAATGGCCACCAAAACCCCACCATATGCCCTATCACATCTCAGTGACAAACAGTTTTCTTGGTGGTTTGGTGAGCTATGACCCATACTCAAGGCCTTCTGCATCTGATGTTGTTAAGTTCCTCAAGTCAGGCCTTGATCTTGCAAGCCGAAAGTGCTAATGTTGCTACATTCTGCAGTTCAAGAGTTTTTCAGTGTTAATTACGTTCTACATCACGTTAACAAAAGTTGTGGTAAATGAAACACTTAATCATTGTGAAAAATGGCAACTTGTCCATTGTATTTTAACTTTTCATTGTAAATTTTGTTGGTCACACAGTTTACAAATTATCCTATTGTAAACAAGGACAAAAAAAACAATGTTGAATGATTTTATTGGTCATTGGAAATGTTTACTTTCTTCAGAAAAATGTATATGTCATTTGTGTAGGAACTGCATTTCTGTTCAGGGCAGTTGTAAACTCTTGGACTAACATGAGGTATGCAGCAAGGTAACCATCAGGTGTGCAGGGAAATGGCCAGTTTTCTCAAATGTTCTGGCACATGTCTCTGAATTAATGGTTTGCTACCAGTGAAGGCTCTTCCCTCTCACAGATTAATTGCTTGGCGTAGTCCAAAAGGTCTGGATCAACTTTGTGCAGCAAATCTCCATATCCTACAAGTGGAAGATAAATATTGAAAAGATGTTCACTTTGAATGATGAAAATAAATGAATAATCACAAAGCTGTTCCAGAACTTGTATAATAATCAATCATCAGGGTTTAGAGATGTTATTGCAGAACCTTAACGAGATGTAAATATCACTCACAAACATTTTGAATACTTTTTGCCAATATGAAGCCATTTTTTTATTGACAGTAGAAATTCATAAATCTCTTATTGTACTAGAAGTATGCTATTCTGAAACACACAAAAACGAAGCTCCTGCCTACATTTCTGATCTACTCCCTCTCGCAGCCTGAGATCATCTAATCAAAGCCTGTTGGTAGTCCCATAAATACATTTTAAGACCAGAGGAGATACATCTTTTAGAACGTTGGCCCTCAGGTCATGCAATGCTCTACCTCCATCATTCCGTTGCCTTGATTGTATTTATTACTTTAATCAGCAGCTTAAGACTCATTTATTTAGATCTGCTTTTGACTCGATTTGCTCTGTACGTTTGATTGTGTTTTTTATGTATATCTGTTTTATATTATTGTGAAGCACTTTGTGGTTTTTAACCTAAGAAGAGTGCTACATAAATTAAGTAAAAGTAAACTAAAGAAAGTAAAAAACAAAACAAAAGAAAACGTTCAAATGCCATACCAGGAGGTGGTGGGGTAAAGAGAAGGTCGGGTTTCCCAAATAGACCTGGTGTTTTCAAACTGTTTGCTCTGTTTTTAAATCTCTTTGAAGCAGTGGCAAGTGTGAGTACTCCTTTCATCATCATCAGATGACGTATTGCAGCAAAGTCTACAAACAACAACAAATCGGAAGCAAACAATATATTGACAGTAGAAACAGAAAAATAAAGAAAAAGAGTGACAGAAAGGATGCAGGCTCTTTGTTAGCTTTCAGCTTGTCCATTTGATAAAAACGTATAAAAACAATTACTAACCAGTTTATATTTACATCACGTTTCACCACGACTATTGCTAGCTAGAACGAATTAGCCAGACAATAATAGTGCTGATTTAGTTTATCATACAAAATTAGCTTTCCTTCTCATATATGATTTATGTAACTTTCACAACCTAACAGCAATTTAATATAACACAACTGTGGCAAAAGTATAGACAAAAGGGATGGTTGCTTTATTTCCACATGGGTCCCATCCACAGCACCAATACACTTCCATAGGCTCAGTAAAACCCTGCTACATGTTCCTCTACTTTGGACTCGGTGAGTGGTAACTGTATAAAGACAGGGCCCAAGTGAACAGTAATTGCTGTGCAAACTTGTCTTGACATCACTTGCCTTGATAGTCCGAAAGCATTTGCAGTCTTTGGTAAACTCCCCTCATCTGCAAAATAATACAGTGTGCATGCAACTTTTTTTTTTTTTTTACAACACTAACGGGCAAGCTTATTTTGATGATTTGGCCTTTGATGTGAGGATGAAGTAGCTCACAAAGAGCCAAAAGTGAAGTCCTTGACATGCGAAAATTCTCTCACCATTCTTCTGGAAGGACCGCCTCACTTTCAAAGTTGTCCCACCAAGTGGTGATCTGACCTGGGCCCGTATCCCTAAAGATTCTGAGAATCCTCTCAGAGAGTTCCTAACTTAACCTAAAAATTCATTGCCAGGAGTTTTAGCTTAGAAGTGATTCCAGAACATTTTCAGTGAACTCTGAGCAAGGAATGAATGGAAAATCCTATCTTAGTGAGGAGGTGAGGTTGACCCCGTTGCTAGGTATGAGTCATCATTTCAAAAGCCGTGATTGGTTGATCCTACAAGTTTGATGGAAATGAGCTTTTGGTGAGAATGAGCAAAGGATGTACCCTCAAATCAATAAACATAATTATACACTCTAATCTTATGCTGACTGTAATTGTAAATAATATTTCACATTCAAGAAAATATCTGGAAAATGAATAGTAAGCTGTAGGGGTTATAGCCTGACATTAGAATCTAAAATATGTGAAAACTTAAACTCATTACACCCTGTTCAAATAATGATTCGTGTCTTATTTGCTCATATTAATATCCTAGCTGGCATATTTTGTACTTTCACTCCCATATGGACCCCATTGAAAACAAGATGGCCTATCTCAAGGGGCTGTCCCTAATGAAGTAGAAATCACAACGTTACAAGTCCAGTGTGGTCTTAACGAGGGTAACACGGCTCAGCTTTTATCAATGTCTGTGATTGCTGGCTGGTCTATTTATAAAGGCTTGTTAACAAATATCCTACAAACACAGAAAATGGAGAAAAAAAGGACTCGCAAGCCGAACTGGACTGAGGAGCAAGGTTTGTTGCTGGCCCAGTTGGTGAACGAACATAAAGGTATGTTACGAGGAAAATTTGGCCCAACTGTCACTAGCCAAGGCAAGAGGCGCGCCTGGGACACAATATCCCAAACAATCAATGCCTCTTTTCCACTGGTGGTGCGGACAGGCGACGATTGTGAGAAAAGGTGGTATGTGCTGCAGTCCAAGGCAAAAGATGAGATTGCAGCACACAAGCGGGAATCCTCACTCACAGGTGAGCAAAATATTATAGCCTACCACATAATCTGGCAACTTGCTCCTGCTGGCAAAGTTAATTTACATGCCTAAGTACTGTGTTCATTGACTGTTTCTTTCTAGGGGGTGGACCACCTGCAAAGCGGCTGTCCCAGGTGGCCGACACTGTCTTTCAAGTCCTGGGACACTCTGAGGTCAGTGTCACCGGGCTGCCAACAGGCATTGACACATCAATGATGCAGGCCCTTGAAGTGCAGCAAAGGTAGGACACAGGGTGATTCATATCTACAGTGTTTATTCATTGCAGAAGCCATTTCATGTGTTATCCATGCTCATTGTATCAAATTAATTTAATCAAAACAATAATTAAACTAGGCCTATGTATTTCTGTGGCATGGAGCCATCAC
>VUQR01019452.1:0-21908 GCA_015108515.1 Hemichromis elongatus
CAACTTGTTTTTAAGTTTCTTTTTTTGTTTTTTTAAAGCTGGTCCTAGCTTATATTATCAGTCTTATTCATCTAAATTCAGCTCCCAGGTACTGGTAAGGATTACTTACATTTTCAATATCACATTTGAAGCAACAAGGTAACTTTGCAGTCACTGCTCCACGGCTATGAAATCAGTTATTGCTTGAGCTATAAGGAGAGTTTAGACTATGGTACTTTGAGTCTCTGGCCTTTCCAACCCATTAACCTCTCGTTTGTTGTTAAATCGGCAACTCCGTTTGTCCCCTGCTGTCGTCCGGTTGTTGTTGTAGTCATGTATCTGCTTAAAGAAGCCCACCCAATTCTGTATTCGGCATTTCCACTTTTTACTTTAAAAATACATACAAATACAATGTAATTTCATTACATTTAATGTAACTATTCTCTGCACAGCACTTCAGAAGCTCCGTTTTAATTGTGCTTTATAAATCTGACTTTATTATACTTGTGAGAGAAAGTAAGAAATGGCCCTTTTTCAACTTTCTTGGCTGATTACACTTTTTTGAGGTTTTGATTTTCTGAGAACTATAATTCACAGCAGACCTAAGGATTTTTATAACGATCTGCAGCAGCTAATAGAACCTTGAATCAAACTTCAGAAAAGCACCATGTGACTGGACTTTTCAGCTTACCTTTTGTTGATTGATCAAACTGAAAGCGTACCCAACTTGCACGTGTCTGTAACTATGTTGCAGTTTAGTTTGCACTGGGCTTTCTATGCGGTGCTGGGCTTTTTTATACATTTCAAACAACGGCAACTAACACTGATGTTAGACTGATTAAATGTTGAATAAGACCAACCATGAATAAAAAGGGTCAGAATTCACTGAGTACATACAGGGATTGAACTGTAAGAATGAGAAATCAGGATATGGCTACACTGGCAGATTAGTCACTGCTGCATTAGCATTATGATGTATTTGCAGGCTATTACATATTACATTTTTTGAAAGTAATATCTTTGCACAAATGACAGAAATGCAGAGACAGATGAGGAAACAGCTCAATACTCTTTTCAAAAAGGTGTTAATGAAAACATCTGTCAGCAGCACCAAATGTGATATACTTAACTGAAGGGGAATTGCTGATCTTGGGTTCAATGATGAGATTATCATGCATCAAAGGTTTTAAAAAGGAGACTCAAAAAATGTGATGGGAGGATAATGGTGATTGAAGGAATCAATTTAAGACATCAGCCAAGCACAGGTAGTCCGTTGGAAAGTAATATTGTATTTTTCCCATCTAGACTTTCATATTACTGCATGTAAGGAACACGCAATCATGACCAGACAGTTCAAATCAGAGTTAATGAACAGGATTCTCAGCAGCTACCCTTATCTGATTCAAATCTCTTCTATATAATTTTTCGAGTAGACACTATCACAGCTGCTAATTTGCTGTCTGCGTGAAGGCACACAAGTGTGATACTCAGACAGCTGAGAGGAGACTTGACTTTTTCATTGGCCCATTTTGTTGTTCACATATAAACAGCAGTTATTTTACTTTTATTCACATGTGTCAACTTCAGGTGGACCTACTCTTAGAGAACAGAGAATTAGTTTCTATTTCTGTGGTCTGAAGCCCAAACACACATGATGTATAGTCAGGTCCATGCTCTCTTATCATTTCATGGTAAAAGAATCAAACGTACCTTAAGTTGATTCAAAGTGTTACATTTATAGTTTTTCATTCCAACTTCAAACATGATACCCAAAGAGATACCAGTGCAAGTGGGGGAGCTGTCAAAAGGTTTAAGACACCGAATAAGCCTGTCAATCAACAAAAGCTGAAAGATTGCGGAAAGCACCTCAAGGAGACTGCAGTTGTGATTAAATAAAGCTGGATTAAATAGAGGGAACTAAAGTGGGTGATGTCTAACCAAGGCAAGACCCTTTTTGAGTGGGTAAGTGTATCAATGTCAACATTTACAAACCAAAGTTGGCTTAATGAATGGAAACACATTCAGGGTTTACCACAAAGTACAAATCACTGGTTTCACTGAAAAAGAGGCAGATTGCTTGAAACACTCTAAAAGAGCCTTAACCGTTTAGAAATCACAAATTCTTAGGACAGATGAAACCAGGATGGAGAAAATTATGGCGAGGGAGTTGAAATGGCTCGTGATCCAAAGCATACCTGTCAAAGATGGTGGAGGTGTTATGGTTGCCAGTGGAACTGAGAACTGATGATTTGACTGCTGATAAAAGGTAACAGGATGAAGCGTGAAGTGTACAGGACTGTATTTCTAGACAGATTTAGCCAAATGCTGCATCAGGATATGGATAACGATCCAAAGCAGACTGCAAAAGCAGCCCAGAGTTTCTCACAGCGAAGAAATGACACGTTCTTCAACCCAGTAGAGCAGGTTTTCAGTGAAGTGGCGAGCTGCCGCTGGCACGGGGTCGGTTTGACATTTACTGAAAGAGACGCTGTTTTTGTTTTTTTTTTGAGGAAAGGTTTGATAACCTCATTTATATCAGATACTGTATAAAAAGATGGACATAACGGGAAAGAAATGGTTGGAAAACCAAGTCCAGCTGTTAAGATGACTGGGAAAGCTTCATCCGTGAGCTTTTTCAATAACGAGTTTGAGTTGCAAGTTTCAAAGCCTTACTGGACATGTTATACTGAATGCCGACTATACTAAACTTCGTTTGAATAACGGCCAATAAACGCTCAACAGTAGATAAAAGTTGGACTCGAGGATTTTTGATAAGAAATGATCAAAATCAAAATGTATCTGCTTACACTCAACATCTGTTATCATCCAAAAATCACTGAAGAATAATAAAATAAACACAAAAACCCAACAAGCGCCACTCAGATATCGTCACTGTTTGCTTTTCACCCACATGTAACGGGTAAAAAGTGCAGTGTTAAAAAATCATCTAGAAGCCGGCTGGTTTAGGTGCAGCTGGTGGTGAGCAACTAAAGCACTTCATTGTGAAATACAGAGACTGAACATCGCAGGTTGATGTGAGAGTGAAAGGAGCAATGTTTCATCACGGTCACATCTCCTCTGAACTCTATCATTCAGCTACAAAGGCAGAAAACTTTTTCATCTCCTTGAAGATGTGATGGTGTTTTTTATTTTTAGAAGAGCATTATCTTTTTCCAGTTTGATTTCTTCCTTTCGAGTTATGTTAGTATAATCTGACAGCATGATTTGCTTTTAAGGCTTTTTTTTTGTACTCCTGTGAGTCTCAATGGGTGCTTTAGCATGAGAATGTAACTTGTAGTACTTGTAAGCATGTATTTAAAATTGGTATTAAAACTTTCCCTTTTGATAAAGCTTATAGTCAAGTTTGGATCAGGTGACTCTGAGTTAAGATTAATCTCTGGTTTTCTTCCACAGTGTGTCTTTGTCCCGTCTTCCACCTCTAACCCCCAAGCAGGATTTTACTTCATATAAAACTAATCTTAAAATAAATACTACCTTCTCATTGCACATTTCTAACAGGTTTTCATGTTACAGGTTTAAAATGAACGAAGGACTTGAAAACAACCTGACTGACAACTGGACTTTTTACAACTCCTCCTTGGAGTCCGTCATACCCAGGAGCAACATCACTTATGTTGGATTTTACCTGCATCAGCCATCCACGGCAGCCATCTTCATCGTGTCCTACCTGCTGATTTTCCTTGTGTGCATGGTGGGAAATGGAGTGGTGTGCTTCATCGTGCTGAGGAGCAAAAACATGCGGACTGTTACCAACTTGTTCATCCTAAACCTTGCCGTGAGCGACCTGCTGGTGGGGATTTTCTGCATGCCGACAACGCTACTTGACAACATAATTACAGGTGAGTAGACAGTAACAGAGGTGTGTTGCTCTTTTGAGACATTTGTTCGCAAAACTACCCAAAAACTACCAAGTGAAATGGCATGAAATTTGGTTAAGAGGTTGAGAATGGAGTAGGGAAGAAACCATTACCTTCTAGGACAGAGGGAAATCTCTGCATGTGGATTCTTATAAATTAGATGATTTATAGACCAAACAGCAATAATAGAGAAAAAAATAAAAAGTTGCCAACATGAAAGTAAAAATGTAATTTCCTTGATGAAAATTTTTATTTTATTTTGCCTTTATTTAACCAGGTTAGTCCCATTGAGATACAAGATCTCTTTTGCAAGGGAGACCTGGCCAAGACAGACAGAGCAGCAGCAGCAGTTACAACATTAAATACATTCACACTTTAAATCAAATCAGATTATCTGCAGAACTCAGCAAATACTCATGAACGTAATCAGAACCAGCTCCTTCACAGGTTCTGAAGCAGAAAATAACCACTTTTCGGTGGTGATTTGGTATATCCAATGCACACACACAAAATTAAATTACAAATGAATGTTAAGGCAGCCCGAGCATGGCAAAATCCAGCGTGACCAGCAACTGCTGAGTCAATGCAGCGGAACCACGTCTGATTCCTGATATCCTGAAACGACCACCGAGCAGAAGGGTTAGGGCTATTTTTCTGCGGTGCCGCCTTTTGTCTGTCTTCACATTTGACCTGTTTTACATTTTAGTGATCACAAAGAAAAAGCTATATATAAAAAAAGTGTTCTCACAATCTTTTCCCGAGTTCAACCAGCCATTTAGCTGTCTGCTGCGAAATCACAGCATCAGAGCTGCTAGCCCCATTAATCCTTTGATTAACCTTGAAATCAAACCCACAACAGCTTTTCCACTGACTGAAAAGCTGCCTTTGTGTGTTGGCTTTGAGTTGTATTAATGCGGACTACCAAAGTTTTCTGTGGAGACATCCCTTGCTAAATGAACCTTGTGAGCATTGAGACATGACCCACTGTTTTCTTATCGCCTGTGGTGGTGGAAAACACGGCGGAGTTGAAATTGTGAGCTGAGATGGAGGAAATGTTCCCTGCTTATATGAGGTAGACCGGGGCTTTTTCCACATTGTGCTCCAATTTAGTTTGACACTTGTTTGCTGATGACTCAAATCACACATGAGCAATTTTTAAGGCAAGTGATAGTAGCTGGGGGTTCAGACAGTGTCTGCAGTTACACAATAAAATGAAATGACTAAAGCCAGACTTTTTCTTAACAATGATTTTATGATAATTTACTTTTGTAAAGTGTTTTCAAATTCCTTTGATTCTGATATGAAATGACACTTTCAAATTAAAGCCCACAAGCTCGTGTCTTTTGCTAACAATAAGAATGTCAACTGAATGACAACAAAATTGCTTTACTCAACAATTTTAGATGTATAACGAGAGCAGAATCTGCAATTAGCGTTTACAGTTACAGACCAATTATCCACATCCTTCCTCTTTGTAAGAGCAGATATTTGGTTTGAAAAGAAAAATGAGCGTTATTGTATGCATCAAGAGCCAAACCAGACATGCAAAATGTGAACGTCCAGCTGGCTGGAATTCTTTGTGTGATTAAATTCCTGCTGCGATGACATAACAATGAATTTAATCCAGAAATGTAAGGGACAGCTTGTGGCTACCAGAAGGAAACAGATTCCAGATTAGCTTTCCAGTAGATTATCGCATTAAAAATTGCAGAGTTTTAATAAAATCTCTTTCAGTTCGAACCTCTAACTTCAGCAGTTCAAGAATACACCAGTGGGGTAAACATTTGCTGCACTATGAATGGCAATGGAGCAGCTAAATAAAATAAAGCATCCCAGTGTATATGTGATCCAGTGTCATGCATTAAATGAAAGAAACCTAGAGGAGCGACATATCAAGAGAGTAGACATTAAGCTCTGGAATAACAGGATAAGGAAAAAAAAACATCAGTCAAAATTATTTTATGAGATAGCTTATTGGAGAGAAAAATGACTAAATATGGCTAATAATAGCAACATTTTGGCGCTTGTCCACCTTTAATATATCCATATCTGCAGGGAAACAAACATCTTCCACAGGGGAAGCTTAATGTGTAAACACTGAAGATACAAGTACACCCACCCCTGCTCGCCACCTCTCACTGTGGACAACTTTACAGACCCTCTCTAGGACAAGCTTCAAAACCTGAGCTGTGCATTGAAGAAAGCATGACTATACACAAGTGGCATCTCTCAGCCTCGTGCACTTACTCAGGCTGCTGCTGTTCCAAGTGTTTCCAGTTTCCGCAGCCTTTGATCCGGCTGCCCCGACCTCACCCCCCGACTGCTACCCCAGGCACCAGTGGACCCCCCACCCCCCAGTAGCAAGGGTGACTGGCAGGACCCATGTGGCCCATGTAGATGAGGTCAACTATGGGCTGAGGCCAAACTAAGGTCAGATTTCTAAAGCAGAGTGAAAGCAGCACAGCAGGATCTCTGTAAAACAAGCTGAATAAAGAACAGCTTTTGAATTAATTTCAGTCACCTGGATTTTTGCCCAGATGTTTCAATGCTGCACTCTGAACCCTGAACATATTAAAATTATGTTTTATGTTGTAAGCAATTATATAAAAAAAAGGAGTTTGTGTGATTAATTCATGGCGAATCCTTCAAAGCAGGAACTATTCAGTTCTTAAAAGTTTACTGGATTTAAAAAAATCCATTCCTCTGAATGGTGTTCAGATACTGGAGCACAGCTGATAGTCGTGTCTGATGTTGGCTGATTCAGACCAACAGTATCTGTAACAGTATATGTCTGAGGTCCTGCTCATCCAGAGATTGGACTGCAAAAATTTTCAAACACAAATAAGAAGTGTTTCAAACTGCAGAGCTCTACAAAACCATTTCTACAAAACCACGTCTTCTCCATACAGAAATATAAAATATTTGATTAGGCTTCATCAGATATGGATTTTAAAGGATTACACTTGGGTGGGAGGTGTAAGGTTGTTGCTCATAATTAAGTGGGGATCCTGATTGCTTTCTGGACAGCCTTTGCAGAGGATGTATCATCTGAGAGCTTTACATTAGTTGACTCTCTTATCAGCAAGATTATTGAAAAACTAAAATGTGGATATGTCGTCTTATCATGTGACACCACCTGCAGAACAACTACAGGTGGTGTGTCTGATCGCTCCGGATGATGATTATGTGAAGATTTTGCTGACGTGAAGCTGTCACAACCATGCAATTTCATGCAATTATGAAATGATAAAGAAGGGTAGAAGACATTAAAATGAAGGCCTGGTTCAATAAAGGTGACCGATGACCACGACCACTAAATGCCTTGATGCAACCTTTCTCAGAAATCATGGGTGACTCAGTTTGTCATCTTACACAAGATGGGATAACACGTGATGTTATAGAAGATTATACTACAATAAATTCTCTGCAGTTACTTTAGTGTGTTATGTTGCATGACCTAGTGGAGAGGCCGTGTTAAGAGGGCACAGAAGATTACCGTCGGCTTCTCCAGCAGATTTTTCATGCCACTGATGATCCAAACATTCGAGCAAGAAGGGAACCCAGTCTCTCTTTGGTTGCTGATTGACTGTTGAGATTTGAGTAAAATGTCAGTGGACATAATGGTGAACGTGATGCCAGCAGACAAAAAAAGGTTCAAGGTGAGTCAAGAGTTTGTATGAAGACAAAATGAAAGATTCATTCAGACGCCAGCAGGCCAAAGAGCTTTTGTCACAGAGATGAAAATTGAGCTCACTCAGCTGGAACGTAAAGGCGCTGGGTAGAGCTCATCCCCACTCTGCCAGCGCTCCATCTTTCTGTTGACCACCTCATGCTGGGCGGTGCTTTACACAGTCAAGAAATAGGACACAGAGAAATTCAGTGGCATTTGGCCATTAAATCACTCCAACATCACAATTGAGCTCTGCTTTTCATTATTGCGTCAGAGCATTCTAACCCATCTGTCTGCACAGTTTGCATGTTACTCAGGCTTAATGTATGAAAACATGACCTGAAGCGTAATTTTTTCTCCTTCTAGCATAATAACCGTGTATTTACAGTGATTGTGTACCGTGCTTTGAGTGCAGCCAAACATGGGTGACCTACAGCTGTACAGATGCATTCAGGCACAGACAGAGCATGGGAGGCTCCGCTGCTCCTGTGCTGCTCACACTTACAAAGGCTCAGGGATGTGATGCATATCCTTCTTTTTTATGTTAGTTTTTGTTTTCAATGAAAACTCTGGGTGTTTGATTCATATTTAAACTTTCACAAATGCCAACAAAAAAAATATTCTTTTGTGATAAAATGTGTTAATAAGAGATTGTGGACAAAATGAGAAAGGCACAATTTAACTTTGTAGGCAATAATTTCCAAATCAGCAAAATATATATTTCAACAGAAGATAGACCACAAAAACATGAACAGTTATAATAATACATTAAAAAACCCCATAGTGGAACATCTGATAACTAAGATGTCAGTTAGTAGCAATATTTGGTATAAACAGACTTCTTAAGAGGTTGAAAGTTTAATAGAGACTAGAAGAGTTTCAACACGCTGAAGGACTGTGTGCAAACATCTCACAATTATGAAGAATTTTATAGTACATAAACAAGTAAATGTGAGGTTCAGCCTCTCAGGAGCACTCTCTCTGCAACCAGCAAGTAGAAACTCTAAAATGCAAACAAACAGATGCATAAAGCACACTTTAGAAATGCTGCTGCCTCCTGGGGGCTCAGCATCTCAAAACTACGTGAGCTTTCTAAACTACAGCTTGGCCGTCAGTGCCTGAAAACACCTAGAAATGCTGTTAAAATAAGAGGTGATGCAACCAGCGGTAAACCTGACCCTCTTCTCACCTTTCTGAGCCATCTTGCTGGCATCAATTTCAAAATGAACAGGGTTCAACTGGTTTCTAAAATGTATTTCTGCATTTTTGATTCACATTTTTTCAGCTGTTTTAAAACGAGACTGGACTTAATGTTAATGGAGGTCAGGAGTCGGGGCTTTAGCACAGAGAAGTGGAGCAAGAAACAAAATGTAAAACTCTGCATTTAACAGTGAGACTGTGAAGCTTCCCAATGCAAAGCAGTGCGATGATGTTTACAGCCATCTTCTTTCTGCCATGGTGATAAGAGGCTCTTGTTTAGCTTGTGAGGGCTCTGAAAAGACTGGACCACTCGCAATCTGCCACGGTTTCTAAGAACGCTTTCATCTACGGCCCATGTGACGATGCTCTACTTCACCATGATTGATGGTATTGTCATCTGCATCAGTGCGTATTGGCAATTCAAACCATATGAAAGAAGCATCGCAAAAACATTAAAGACGCCTAAAATCTGCCTGCTCATCTGCTCAGCACTTGATTGTGAGCAGATTTGGCAGATGCCGTGTAATTTTGGTTAATAACTTACTGTGTGTAGCAGAAGTGCATTATCACACTGTATATGCTTTACAGGATAAAGACATTATGTGCATTAATCTAACATGAAGCTGTTTGGTTATACTTCTGCACACTTTGTGAATAGTTAGTTAAAAGTTATTGTTAACAAAATGTAACTGCAGACCTCCAACATGACTGAATTGGTGTTGGAGGATAATTTTTGTTATGGAAACAGGCATTAAAAATGACACCAGACCGTGTCTATTGATTCTAAATCCAGAGCATGGATGGATGGCAGCTCAGGATATCAGCATATTGTCTGCCTACACAGAGGAAATTTAATGAAAGTGGGTCTGTCTCGGCCTTATTTAGAGTTTGCTGTTCTGAAAGGGATTAAGAAGCTGGGCGTATTATGTAGACAGCTTGTTAATCTGTTTATTCCTTAAAAACCGAGAGAAAGGAAGACAAGGAGGTAAACATATACACAATGAAATAAAAATACGCTTTCAGTTCAGTTATTTCCACCATTATATTTGTCTGACATCATCCATATAAGAGAGCAAACTTCCAGATCGTGGCGCTGCCACCCGTACGAGGCTTCAGCTTACAAGCAGCCCGATTTGCACCTAAGCATAGTTCAAAAACAAGACTTGTGAAAAGGTGACTTCCAAATTCCCTCTTCTTTCAAATCCCTTATTTTGTTTCCTAGATATACAGTTCAGTATCTTAAGCCTCAAGCAGTAAAGGAGATATGCCTCGTGTTATTAATGGAAACTGGGGAAAGTTGGGTTTCTTTCTACTGTAGCATTAAGGCATTTTCCTTGCAGGTGTGCTTTGATAATTTATGTTATTAGGTTACCAGGTTCGTTCATGAAACTCAAAGTGCCCCCATTAAAGCCCCCAAAATGTATGCTGGTGGGTGGAGACGGAAGCCCTGGAATACTATTATAAAGATCCCTGAAAATCTCGTCCTCTACATGTTTTCCCTCACCCCATGAGGTTTGTTAGTCCCATTCAACCTTCATCTGGTATAACAATGAATTGCAAGTGCAGATAAATGGCTTATATCAACATCCTTCTAGCAGAAATCCTCCGCTGTTGGCAGCCATATTTGTAATGCTCTTGTAACTGCAACTGTCACAGTTTGTTTTCTCAGTAGTAAATCAGCTGAGTGCATCTCTCTTGTCAACAGGATGGCCTTTTGGAAGCTTGGTCTGCAAAATGAGCGGCATGGTTCAAGGGATCTCTGTGTCAGCGTCTGTCTTCACGCTCGTTGCCATTGCTGTTGACAGGTAACGTAGATGTATTTGATTTTTTAAGCTGCATTTGAAAAATACAAAGGTTGCAGCATCTTTTATGCAGTTTCTTCTAAAAGTGCTTTCCATGAATTAATGTAATTAAGTATTTTGAAGTCCAAGCCCTGTCATGATCCTCTTGCTTGGAATCTGTTTGTAATATTTTTATGTTCTCCTCCTCTTTTTCATCCCCCTCTGTCTCTCCAGTCATGTCCCCTCCAGCCTCTCTGTCTGTCTTTCTGTCCCCATCTCAAGTCTTTCTTGTTTCGTATCAACCTCTCACCTGTTCACTTAGTTCCTGTTTAATTTGCCAATTCCTTGTCTCATGTGCTTTGTGTGTAGCCTTGCTTCCCTCCATCTCGCTTCCCCTGATTTACTTCAGGCGTGTTCCATCTCCCAGATTACCTCTTGTGTACTTAAGCCTCCTGCATTTCCATCCACAGCTTTAGTTAAAACAGTCTTTAACAGTGAATGATATTAAGCTAATGACAAAGCACAGATGGGTAATAATAATAATAATAATAATAATAATAATAATAATAATAATAATATGTTGCTGAGAGAAGAACTGTGTTACTGCATGAGTCAGAAGTGGTGTAGGAAAGACAGTGGTGCTGTAGTTCAGAGTTCTTCATAATGCTTTAAGGTAGAGAATATTGGCTTGCAAGCATTAGATCACAGAGACACGTCTCCTAAACACTGCCAATCTTACTTAGCCGTAAGTGGCGGCTGTGTAAAGAAACATTCATATTAAATTTTATCTGCTTGTTTCCCTCAAGTGGCCAAAAAAATAAATAAAAAAACACAACAAAGCAACTGTCTTGCCCCCTTTTTCCAAATTCATGTCAGTAAAATCTGTTTTGCGATGTCTTTTTGAGAAAGACATAAGCCAGGCAAGCTTGTGCAGCTTTAGCATCTTTAAGTGGCACATGTTTTCATTTGAATAGCCTCATTGCTGTCCACAAAGATGTCAACAGTCGGATGTTAATCCTGCTTAATCGCTTTACAAACCAAAGCAGGAGGCTTTAGAATCCAGTCTGTCACCGGCACTAGAGCCCCATAAAAAGCCCCACATCCTAGGTGGAGTTAGAAGGTGTAAATATGACTTGAGGGTGACAAAAGCTCTACACGGTGTAAAATGACAGCGCTGTATATTATCGTTCTCTCTGTCCTCAGACACTGGACAAGCAGCGATATCACTCCATCACTATTTGATAGCACTAGAGGCTGTCTGTGCCTCTGGGATGGACAGATCTTGAAATGCTTTGATATACAGAATTCAAAGTCACCTTCAATATCCATCAACTATATGCTTAGAATTAAATTTGAAAGGACAAGGAGACACAGAACTCTGTGCTGTCACCTTTGTTGTCATTGTTCAGTGATACCGAGCCGGCCATCACCCAGTCTCATTTTCTGTGCCTTAACCTTGCTGCTGCCTCGTTACACTGCACTGGGTCATCATCACTAATTTCATACAGAGGCCAAAATCATTCATCATCAGTCATTTAGAGATGGGTGATCAGTAAGCATCTTCAAGCCTCTGTTATCAGATTAACATAGCCTCATTGCTGTCCACAAAGCTGTCTCACTGCGAATAAGATTATTTCACAGTGAGAATTCAAGTCGATCCAGACGTGGGCATCTCTCCTGTCAGAACTGATTTCCATCCATCCTCAAATGTTTAGAATGTATTCAATCTGTGGCTGTGAAAATTTTGCATGCCTGCAGATTTTTCACAGCCACAGATTTCAGCTCTGCCAATGAAAGATTATACAGTGATTATTTTGCAGATGGAACCTCAGATTGTGTCTGAAATTGGTGACTGATTTAGGTATCGTGCATGCAAGGTCCTCTCAGAGCAATTCATTTTTAAACTCCAAGAGACACGTAAGTGAATGTTTGCACAGCTTCTCCAGTTGGATTGAAGATTTTGATTATATGTTGTTGTGTTACTGTGAAGTCAGTGGGCAAGACATCTCAGACAATGTCTGATGAAAGAGGCACAGAAGAAGAGGGGCATTAGCATTTTTGAAGTACTCAGCAGTGACATTTGTAAACACCAAAAAAAAGCAGACTGGCCCTGGGGAACTTATTTAGTCACTCGTTTTTCCAGCGCTGCACAGTGACAGACATCAAGGAAAAAAAAGGGCTTTACTTCACAATGACATCCACAAAGCAAATTAGCCACACCAAAATAAGAGTCTAACTGAAACTTTTGAAATATAGTTTGCATGCTTGGACACAATACAGCCGATATGACTGTCAGAGACTGCAAACAAATGGAAAGTGACGGTGTGATGTTCGCATGGAGAGGTGAGAACACAACCATATAAGCTGATTTCTGAATGAATTGTACACTGTAACTATAGCTGGCAAGTGCTCACTTAAAGAACACATTTGTGCTTCTTAAGGCTTTGGAAACAAAGTAAAATGACACAAAACCGTCCTCGTAATCCTTAATGTCCTAACGAGCTAATCAGCAGCATTTATCCAAACAGCATGCCGGGTGCACAGTGACCTTTAGTGCGGTATGATGTGAACACCCTGTAGCTTTTCAGACGCACATGCTCATGTAGTCAGTCGCAATAAAAGTAAAAATGAGTTAGTTAACAAAGAAGATCCTCAATATGATTACAATAAATCTAATATTACAAGGTTCCTCTGAAAAATATAAATTTTTAAAGTAGTTTAAACATGCGTCTTAACCATCCGGTCCTTTTGTTACATCTTGCAGATTCAGATGCATTGTCTACCCGTTCAAGCAAAAGCTGACCATCTCCACAGCCTCGCTGATAATAGTCATCATCTGGGTTCTGGCCATATCCATCATGTGTCCCTCTGGGGTGATGCTACAAGTGACCAAGGAGCAAACCATCCGTGTGTTACTGGGATATGATAACAAAACGATCCCTTTTTACTGGTGCAGAGAGAACTGGCCAAACCAAAACATGAGAAAGATTTACACCACAGTCCTGTTTGCCAACATCTATCTTGCCCCTCTTTCCCTCATTGTGATCATGTACGCGCGGATTGGGATTACGCTTTTCAAAACAGCAGTTCCAACGGGGGGAAAGCCGGGCCACGAGAACCGCCACACGGTGTCCAAGAAAAAGCAACGCGTCATTAAAATGCTTCTGATAGTTGCTTTGCTCTTCATCCTGTCCTGGCTGCCTCTGTGGACTCTCATGATGTTGAGCGACTACGCCAGGCTGACCGAGCAACAGTACAGGATCATCAACATTTACATCTACCCCTTTGCCCACTGGCTGGCCTTCTTCAACAGCAGCGTTAACCCCATCATCTACGGTTTCTTCAATGAGAATTTCCGCAGAGGCTTTCAAGCCGTGTTCAAGTTCAGCCTGTGCACAGCCGACGGCCAGCGGAGGAAAACCTACTCGCACAGGCTGCAGGGAAACTCTGTCCTCCCTGCGAATAACGCACAGACCTGCCTGGAACCCATCTCTCTCAACAGCTTTGAAAAGAACACTTCCAGGCGACTCAACCACGTCACTGAGCAGGATTTGGTCATGGAGGACCTGGAAAAGGCTTCTTGCAGTAGTGGGGGTGTGACCACAGTGTCTATTTGAGGACGCACACACACTTTGTTGTAGGTGGTGACGAAAAATGTTCAAATCTTAAATCATGCTGTGCCTAAGAGCCTACGAGGCTCCCTTAAATCCATTTTACAAGTGAATGGCAAACTGGAAAATTTCCAAGATTTCAAGGCAAAAAATAAATACAAATAATACCATAAGAGGGAGAAATTACATGTAAAACAGTCATTTAACTGTTTGACTCGGCATGTTACACATCAGCGTTTGCTCCTGAAATAAATACATCTTTAAATGATTACTGTGAAAGGGAAGACTACCTTGGTTGGAAATCCTATCACTTCAGATGCACATGATGTGACACATGCTGGTCTGTAGCCATCAAGGACAGGACTTAATATTCCTGCTGTCCAGAACTGGTCCATTAGACTTGTTGATATTGCTTTGATAACAGGCTGCTGCCTTGCACACTTGTCATACAAATGGTGCCAAATTAAAAGAAAAACAAAAACAGAGCCAACAACATGTAAGATTTCAGGCGTAAACTGTGATGGAGGGATGAGCGCCATGCTTTCAAAATGCATTTCTAGTGTTTTAATGAACTTTTTGAGGATCCCCTGTCAAACTTGAAGAAACCATCCTGATCAGGACAGAAATGTTTCATTATAGCAAAAAAAAGAAAAAAAAAAATTAGAGGCACAAACTCCGCTAGCAAAATGTCCATTACAGCATAAGAGAGCCCGCAGATCCCTTCACGGCAATGCTCAAGTGTTTTCATGTAGGGGTGGAGAACTCCAGGCCTCGAGGGCCGGTGTCCTGCAGGTTTTAGATGTATCTTTGATCCAACACAGCTGATTTAAATGGTTAAATGACAATCAACATGTCTTGTAGTTCTCCAGAGGCCTGGTAATGAACTAATCATTTGATTCAGGTGTGTTGACCCAGGGTGAGATCTAAAACCTGCAGGACACCGGCCATCGAGGCCTGGCTTTCCCCACCCATGCTTTAATCTTTAACACATCTGCACTAAAGAAATTTCTATGTATAAATGTATAAAGATGCACCAAACATGACAGCATGACACTTGCAGAGAAGATTTCAAGATTCATGTATACAAATAAAATTTCTTCTCCTTTGTCTTTGTAGCGTGGAAAACCATACAATCAAAAATTCTCCCGACATTCTCCTCGTGTCATTCGCTGCTGCTGCTGAAACTTTAAGCAACTTTCAGATCATGAAAGTTGTGTGGTTTGTGTCACCTAATGTTTAAACTGCTTTATTAAAGAAAACTCAACATACACAATATATCAAAGTCAAAGGGCTCAAATGAGGAATAAAGGACATAATAAAGAAAAGAAGTGGAGGTTGATGTAGTAATTTTAAAGTATCAGTCATCGTGATCTTTTATATTCACGGCTGCATTAATACATGAGAACAATGATTTCAGACAGGGGAACTTCTTTTAAAAACAGGGGGGTGTTTTTATGCTCTGTTATCAGCGCCACAGCATGTCACACTCATTTCAGAGATCAAGCTCACTGTTTTGGACCAAATGAGTAATTCCAGTAATATAAAATCTTTTTGTTTGATTCCTTTGCCATTAATGTAGAGGCTTAGAACGAGCTTTTTTGTAACCCAGTTTGTCGGTTCAGAAAGGCGAGTTTTTCTGAACCACCCCTCTTTATCAAAGTATCCATTTTTCCGCAGTGTTTGATCTGACATGCATATGGAGCCACCAACGATCTTTGGACGTAGCTACGGTTGTTGTCTGTCTTTCTGTTACTCTAAAACCGCAAAACAATGCAGAAAAAAACCTGTTTATGCAAATGTGATAATCAAGATTTTGCTGGAGATGGAAAAAAAACAAAACAGGCTGAGGTTTGAAAGCCCTGCTATAGAGACGTCACATAATAAATGTGATAATGATGTGTTGACGTTAAAACATTAGAATTGTTATTTGTGAAGATGTTGCTTTGAACTGGACAGTTTGTGTCATTTTATTGACAGAACAGGCATTAGGCAGGAACGATGATATTTGGCAATAGATTCAAGATTCAAGATTCTTTATTTGTCAAATGCATGCAGTTATACAGGTACAACATGCAGTGAAATGTAAACTGAACTGATAATAGATATTCTGAAGGTGACACATTTACTTGTTTTTTTCATTCATAAAGCCCTACCGAGATGAAATTATCCATTTACAACATTTTTATTCAGGACTTGATCCTAAAATCTGCTCTGTAAACATCCACACATCAATGTGCAATTATGCGCATTATTCATAGAGAAATCTTTAATGAGCCTTTTATGAATGTGCCATGTTAACACCACATCAAATCTTTTCCTGTCATTTTATTTGATTCATTTAAATCTCTCTTTGAACCCTGTTGCGCTGTCGTCACACTGTAAATATGTTCCAACCAATTTGAAACGATAATGTCAAATGACTTCAGTCGCTTTTTCTACTAAATGTCCAATTTTAAGCAATTTTGAAAATATTTATAGAAAAGATTATAAATTACAGAAAAAGTAAAGCTGTAATCAACAAAAACATCATGATTTTACATTATAAGCATTGCTTACATCGACTCTGACGGCTGTGAGATCTAAACTAGAACAATTTATTTACCTCAGTAAATACACAACACATTCAGATCGCCAACACTCGGCTGCTTTGGTCTTTTTTGATTTATACAAAGGTTACAAATTTAACATTGCTTTATGTAGTTTACCCTTTCAGTGAGCAATGTAAACCAAAGGGGAGGAGCTAACACAAATGTTGCTCTTTCATAGGAAAACTATGGCGAATATGTTCACTGAAGAGTGCATGTTTGCATGTCTATCCTGCTACTAATAAACACAAAACCCCTCAGGTGAGCCTGCACAGTGCAGCAAAGACTGACCAAGCCAACCATCACTGAATAAAATCACCCAGAAACTGCTTTTGGCGAAACCACCGCAGGGGGTGAAACAGAACTGCAAATAGCATCAGAGCAACTTCATATCGGGCTGTAATGAATTTGTGTACAGTTAGAGTTTACAATAAGTGGCAGTCAGTGATTTATTTTAAAAACACCGTCTTCGTTCTCTAATGATGAATGCCTGCAGAGAAATGTGCAGGACAGCTGGGACAAGCAGTCACCCAAGAAGTCATGAACCGCCCAAGCCGAATCACTAATATAGCTCAGTTCAGCTGAATCATGTCTGCACGCCGAGACTACAAGAAAAATAATATTCTACATCTTGAAATGAAAACAGTACCAGTATCAAACATATGGTATCAGTTAAGGTAGACATTATTTACCTCTCACATAAAACATGTTCACTGTACATTTTAGATGCTAATTTCAGCCAGTTTTCTACTGCTGAGTCTTTACAGTCAGCACAGATATACACACACTGATAAAATGCAATATAATGTGATACATTACAGTTTTAAAGTTGAGCTCTAAAACCTACAATTACTTCATATCGCTCCAACCTTTAGCTTTAGTGTACATATGTCATCTTTTAAAAAAACAAAACATCAAATTAAAGAAAAATCAGCAGAAGCCTTTCAGCACAGCAGGTTGTAGCTCTTTCCCTGCTGTGAGTAAGTGCACAGAGATCACTGCCGTCCCAGAGGGAAATAAATGGATCAGCTAATGCTAAAAAACTCTGACACTTGTCACAGGCAGGCAAACTTACTCTTGACAAGTTGTCCACAAACATCAATCAGTCCAGTTAATGGAGATCCGCGTGCACGTGGAAACCAACTCAACTTTATAAGAGACAAAGACATTTTGCCACTTTTGAAAGTGGCCGCTTCTCTGCAGTTGACTGGTGCATGGCCTCGGCACGATGAATGAATAAATGCCACGCTCAGAGGTGACATGCATCCTCCAGTCTTTTTGTGCGTGAACTGGGCACAATGTGCTCAAAGTGACTCGATGTGATCGATTATTGCCATATGAGCGTCATTGTCCCAAAACATGAAGTTTTCCAGGATTAGATGAAGATCAAGTCTCAGTCTTGTTTAGAAATATCAAAAACAAACTGCCATCTTTACAGTGTTTCACACTTTACACTGCAGTCACACCCTTGGTCTTTGAGGTCATAACGTTTTCTGCCATATGTAACTGCTAACGTCTTAACCGCTGACCTTGACATGTCTGGTTGAAAGGCTGCATGTCTCCCTATAGAGTATATCCGTGTGGTAGTTGACACATGTATTAACAAGGATCCTCTGTGGTCCTGATTTGACCCCACCCCCAGCAGCCTGCTCACACCTCTTCACTTCATACTGCTACTTAAATTCAACTTCGTGCCATATCCACTATACATGCCGAAAGAATTCATAATTCACACAAAAAAATGCACATGAATGAGGGCAAACATATACTCGTATATCGGAGTGTTTTTAAGTTAAAGCACAGTCATGGGTCATTTAATCACATCAGTACTTCAAATATGAATTCTCATGAAATAATTACATTTACAGTACTGTGCAAAAGTCTTAAGCCACCACTCATTTCTTTATATTTTGCTAGGGAAACCAATGCAGGGATTTATGGACAGAATAAACTGAAATACAGTGTACAAGGAATGCTTGAAAGTCACCTTTATTCTCATTATGTCTTTAAGCAGTCTTCAGGAATAGTTCTCCAGTCTCCCTGAAGGACATTCAAAGCTCTTCTCTGAGTGTTTCTGCCTTTTAATTCTCCGTCTAGATGTTCCCACTCCGCTTTAATAATAGGGAGGTGTGGGCTCTGGGGAGGCCAGTCCATAACGGACATTGTTCCGGTGTGCGTTTTTTTTAATCTACTGCACTGGCAGTGTGTTTGGGATCACTGTCATGCTGAAAAATGAAGCGGTTGCCAATCAAATTTTCAGATGGTGGTTCAATATCTGATGGAAATTTTCCGTGTGCGTAATTCATCAATTCTGAGAAGATCTCCAACACCACTGCTTGAAATGCAGCCCCAAACCATGACAGAGCTCCTTGTGGCTTTAAACCATCACAGTTACACCTCTCTGCTGACTGCCTCCAAAGATCAAAACTTTAAAATTTAGGTTCATCACTCCATCAGACCTGTTGCCACCAATTTGTGTGAAATCAAACACACCTCCCCTTTTCCTACAGTTTCCCTTCAAAAATGGCTTCCTGGCAGCCGACGTGAGACCATTTGTGATGAGACTTTAGTGAACAGTAGATGGATCGAATGAACAGCCAGATGAATCTCGAGTCCCGAGGAGACGCATCTCTTTTTTAAGGACGTGACTTTCAGATACTGTTCAGCTGCTGCAGATATTTCATCCCTCAAGGAAAGTGCAGTTTTTTACTTAATACTGACCTATGAGTCATTCAAGTAGCTCAACAAAAATGAAAAGAAAATCTGGCTTCTTGGAAGCAAAAGTAAAGACCTAAGGAGTGGCTCAAGACCGCTTAAAATTTAAGCTAAGACTGGGAAATCCGGCACTTATGAGATCTAAACATGGATCCAAAGTTCATGTAGCAAATCCAAAGTCTCTTATCCATACTTACTTTAGCAAGCCACAGCATGGATACATAAAAAAAAAATCATAGCAACAATAAGGTTGTTTTTGTATATTAAAGCTAACATAGTGCACACGTTTCACTACAGCGTCCAAACAACACATTTGATAGCAGCACTCCTGGTTCCTGGTTTAACTCCTTAAACAAAAACTTTACCTGCATAAAAAAATTACTGTAAATATTAAATGAACAAAACCAAGACTCAGATCATGCATTTGATGACACTTTCAACACTTTTGATAATTAATACTATGACATCAGCTTCAAAGTACTAGTTGTACCATTAGTTAAGCCAAAAATAGATATTCGTCCAGAATTTTAGTGCGAGTCTCATTTTGTTGTGTAGCCGTTACATTTTTCAAGCAGTGAGCTGTTTTGATTTTACTCCAGCCAAAGACGTCACGGTTATCAACAATAACTTAAACATGACAACACTGCTGAGGTACACAACACTCCAGCAAAGACATTTAGCACAAACATGTTAAGTGTGAAGGTCCAATTTTGAATGTAATGAATTTGTACTTTTTGGTGCCTGTGGTGAAAAAAAAAAATATGTAAACACGTTGGGATGAATTACTGTGAAATACTTTTTGTGATCTCAAGACTCGCTGTACCTTTGTGTAGCTTGCATGTGACTATTTTGTGCAGTAGCATGTGTGTTTTTGTGTGTGTTTGCACCTACATGTTCTTAAATAATGTTTATTTAATGGGACATGTGTGGATTTTTTTTTTAATAGAATGGAGATTGTAGGTTTTTACTGAAAACGAGGAAGCGAATGGTGTCCCATTTTAAATTGTGAAGGGCTATTCAACAGATGATCTATTACCTCTGTGATTGTCAGCACCATATATAGGCAAGGTTTATAGTCAAGTTTCTAAGGAAATGTCTTAATGCCTCTAATTTATGGCACTAGTGGTAAAATAACAATTTCTTGACTTGTTTCTTGTAATTTGTTACATATAAGGGAGACCAGAAGTTCAATTACTAGATTTAAACAGTTGTGCCTCTGAAAAACCCTGATGACATAAAAACAGTCCTGCGATAAATCTCAGACACTTTATTGTGTACACCTGTTCAGCTTGTTAACGCAGATATCCAAACATCCAGGTACACAGACATGATAGAGGTGACCAGCGGAAGGTTGTTGGTGCCAGCTGGGCTGGACTATTTCAGAAATATCCGCTTGGATTTTCCCCACAAACCATTTCTACAGTTTTACAGAGAACCTGGAAGTAGAAGACCATTAAAAAAAAGAAAAGCATTGCCTGGTCCTGTGTAGCAATATTAAGACTGATCCATCCATCCATCATCTTCTCCGGGGCTGCATCCCTGGGGCAGCAGCCTAAGAACAGAACCCCAGACCTCCATCTGCTCACCCACCTCCTCCAGCTTGTCCGAGGCAACACCAAGGCGTTCCCAGGCCAGCCTTGAGGGGTCTGCCCCGGGGCCTCCTCCCAGTGGGAAATGCCCTGACCACCTCATCCACAAGGCGTCAAGGAGACATCCTTGTCAGATGCCCAAACCACCTCAGCTGGCTCCTTTTGATGTGGAGGAGCAGTGGCTCTACTCTGAGCTGGATGGCCGAACTTCTCACCCCATCTCTAAGGAAGAGGCCAGCCACCCTTCAGAGGAAGCCCATTTCCGCCGCTTGTATCCATGATCTTGTTCTTTCAGTAGTGACCATAGGTGAGGGTAGGGACGTAGATCGACTGGTAAATTGAAAGCTTCGCTTTTACGCTCAGCTCTCAGCTCTTCACCATGAAGGACCAGTATGACGTCAGCATCACTGCAGCCGCAGCACCAATCCATCTGTTGATCTCCCGCTCCCTTCCCCCGTCACTCGTGAACAAAACCCCGAGATAGTTAAACTCCTCCACTTGGGGCAGGAAGTCGTCCCTGACCCAGAGTCGGCACTCCACCCTTTTCCGGCTGAGGACCATGACCTCGGATTTGGAGGTGCTGATTCTCACTCTCACTACTTCACACTTGGCTGTGAACCGTTCCAGTGCAAGCTGGAAACCATCGCCCGATGAAGCCAACAGAACCACATCATCTGCAAAAAGCAGAGATGAGATTCTGAAACCACCCAGGTGAAAGCCTCCTGACACTGACACCTGAATATTAAGATGGAAGGGACATTTCCAGCACCAGAGGAGCATTGTTCAAACACCACCTGGCAAAATGAGGTTCAGCGTAGTACTCCAAGGTGTACCTAATAAAGTGGCCTAGTGATATCATTTACAAAAAAAAAAAAAGGGGGGGGGGGCTTTTTGACATGG
>VUQR01019452.1:23270-35646 GCA_015108515.1 Hemichromis elongatus
AGTGGTGGTTATGTGTATGCTTTTAAAGTCGTTGAGCTTTTTTTCTGTCCTGCTATTTTCTTTTCTATTTTTGTTTTTCTTTTTAAATCAAGAGATATTTTAACATGCCCAGACTGTGTGAGGGTGTATCTGTGTTTTTGTGAGCAACAAAACATCCAAATGGTCATGAATAAAGATAATAGTGTGTACAAACGTCTCGTGCAAATCTGTGGACAGCTGCACATACAGAAGTTCACATTACCATTCAGAGTCCAGCTGGAACCTCATATTGGAAGAAACGACTTCACAAATAATGACAACGTTGCTGCGGGAATGAGTTCAAGTATAAAAAGACGTGGGCGCTCGGCAGCCCTGCATCTGTGTCAGGAACATTATCAGAGTGAAGATTATCAGCTGAGTGAAGTCTAACCACACAGAGATGCATTGCAGATGACTTTAGCATAGACGGACTCAACTAAATATAAAGAGTTGGGAATCTTGTTTTATATATTACATTGCAATTTTGTCTGTTAAGAGTGATTGCAATCAGTCCGAGTTGGACCACAATTACTTGGAGACAGGTTGCCTCCCACTAGGTGATGCGTGCATTTAAAAGTAGAGATTTTAGCAACCAAGTGGTCACAGAGAGGTTGAGCATGCAACATTCATAACCTCTGGTTAGTTGCTGCAACTACTTGCAATCAACGTCATTCAGGAAAGAAAAAAATGTTGTCTCAAGGATGTTGTGTCTCACGTGACCAAACCATTAAGCACTGTTGACAGTATTTTGAAATGCACCTAGTAAACATAATAAAGTGTAGAAGAACTTGTTATTACACATAATTTAACCTAACTCCAGTTACTCTTTATGTACTTTTTCCATGTGCTCTATCTAAGACTTCTAAAATGACCAATAAAACTATACAGGTGCAAAAGATTCTATAAGTAATACAAATATAATGCCAACAATACTGACCACATTTTCTGGAGGTCATGTGAATCATTCTACAGATACATATTAGGATGTCATATTAACAGATTAAGCACTGCTTAGTTAATAAAAGTGGAACATTTCTTAGATAAATAAGGATACACCAGATTAAACCTAATTTAATCTTGCAGAGCATCAACTTTATTTTCACTGAAACTCTGAAACATCATTGTGATGATTTTAAAAAGTTCAAGTTTAAAGTTCAAAGTTTTAAAAAAGCAATGTCTTGTTTATAACAACAATATAAGCCACATATTTTTAATAGTGTGAACATTAAATTGAGCTACATTGTGTAAAACATTTAGAAGTTTGTTTTTTTCAGTATAATTGAAACAGTGCTTGGTGCATCGCCTCTCCTTGTTAACAGCCTGAAAATCAAGCTCAAGCTGATTTAGGACCGTCTCTCAGTGCAGACTCAGTGCTGGTCCCCCACAGGGGGCTGTGTGTTGACTTCACAGTAGTGAAGCTTACTGTGTGTGGGGTAATATGTAGAGATGAAGAGGTGGTGTTCAGGGACCATCCACCTCTGAACACCTCCAAGAAGTCACCATAAACTGTAGTAGGAAGAAAATCTTTATAGGAAGTGTGTGCTGCAGATTTCTGGGTGTACACATAATTGTCCAGATTAGGTTGCCAACTAACATGTAGTTGTAATTAAAAACACTCAGAACATCATCAGACAGACCATCTTTAATGGGAAACCGCTGGTGTCTATCTACTACTGTTCATTGGCATACTGCTATACTACTGCAGCCCTGCAGGGATCACCAGCTGTTCCTTAGCAGACAGAGGAGTGAACTAGAAGGTCATTTTCTCCACCCAGAAAATTACTACCCGCCTTCTATCCTTCCTCAAATTTATCCACAGCTTTTGCTGCCTCAGAGAAGAAAAGAAGTCTCTCCCTTTCTCTCACTCTGTCTCTGTCTCTCTCTCTCTCTTTGCCTCTGTCTCTCAAGTGCTTCAGACAAAAATCTAAACAGAAACAAATACGTTTTTAATCCTGAGGCGATCATTGCGTTCAGCACTTTAACTGTCAACTATGTAATTACTCTCGAATCCAGTGGAGTGCAGTGACTTTTACAGAGAGGTAAGCAGAGACAGTGAGAGAGCTGCCGAGCCTGCACCCGTTCCACTTGCCCAAATCTGCCTTCTCCTCTAATAGTCAAGGCTTTCTTTGCTAATGTGCTAACAGAGTTATTTCAAGTTTCTTCACTCTGCACTCCATCTTCTCTCAAAACGGCCAAGGTGCTCAGTGAGAGAAAGCTTATCTGTTGCGGTGATAAATCACAGAAGCTCGCCTGTTTGATAATGATAGCCGTTTTCACATAAAGCATGGCTCGCAACTGATCTCAGAGCAGTGAAAGCAGAGCCAATGGCAACTCGGGTAGCATGCTAATCTCCCATCAGTCTCCACTCAAACACCACAAGTTCATCCATAATGTGTATGCAAAAGCGAATTAGCTGAACTCGCTGGCCTCTCAGCTTGAGAAGTTCCACGTAGCATTAATGTGAAACAGGTGTAGCAGTGACACGAGATGGTTGCATGAAATTAAGTTTGGGATGGCAGTAGCAAAGAATGCGCTCTCTGACAATATTTTAATCAACTGACAAATTTCTTTTGAGACAAGACAGCTCTAGATGCATACATTTTACCAATCTGAATGCATGGACGTGAAGTACAGACAATTTTTTAAAAAAAGAAGTAAAAACCATCAGTGCAGCAGAGATGTGGTTTATCAGGAGGATGATGAGAATACATATCGTATACCAAAAGACTAATGAGTTTTAGAAAAGAGCAAACACCCAAAGATCATTATGTAAGAACATCAGAGGGAGTCTTCGGATAAATTATGAGAAGAGGGGGATTGTAATATGATGTGACACTGGGAAAAATGAAAGAGAAAGAAGCAGAGGCATAAGAAGAGAAGCCGGCACTGAATGAACAAAAGAGTGCATGAAGAAAACACTAAATAAGGTGCTGCACTGTGTGAGAGGATGATCACCAGCGCCATTTGGCAAGACATTTAAGGAGAATAGTTTTTCTGGATCAAAATTAAGGAAACATATTGTTCCTATGTATTCTAAAGCCTGCACTCATTTATTATCCAGTGAGAGAGAGAAGTGGTTTACACATTCATCTAACAGGCAGAAGATCCCTGGTTTGATCCCGGCAGAGACACAAATACCTTTGGGTTTACATCAGGCGTCCAAAACTGCCAAATCTAACATGTTGAGCTACTCACTGTGGCACCGTGCGAATAAGGGAATGTCTAAAAGTAATGGTCAGTTTATGAAATGATTATAGACTTCAAATAAACATGTTCAGAACTACTTCTCACTCTTCTTACACCATGTACACCATGTATGCAGAGGAGAAGTAACATCATCTAGACCCACGCAGTGTTGCGGTTCCATCTGTGCCAGTGAATATGCTTCACCGCAGGTAGAATATGGGCCCAAATCATCCCAGCCAAACACCCACAGCTCATCAGAGCTACCAGCTACTGTTATTGTAGGTGTCAAAGAGACTGTGGGCTTTTTGTTGCCATCCACCTTTTATGCAGCACAGCATAATCCAAATTACAGCAAGCAGAGTTTTGCAGTTGCACAGATAAATAATCCTTTGATTGGAAATTTTAGGGTTGTGCCTGCTTTTAGGGGAATACAGGCAACATAAAACATTGGCCTCTGGGAAATTACTGGGCAGTTTTCACTAGAGACTAAAACTTCTTTAAAACAAACAAATTGACAAACATCGCTGAGCAATTTTATGTTTTTTTTTAAACCCCAAAGGGATTTTTTTCCTCCCACTTTTTATGCAAAAAAGCTTCCTGCCAGGGCAAGGTAGCACTGAGCTTTTACACTTCAATTACCATAACAGTCTGACAGTAATAACTTCAGTCAGAGCCTCAGAGTATTAAAGGTCCTGTGCCATTAAGAATCCAGCGGCTTTACCCACCAGTGCATGACAGCTGCCACTGACAGCAGGAGGAGAATACAGTAAAAGAATACAGCCGCCTCTCCATCTACGGCCGCCTCTCCATCACATTAAGGAGCCCAGGGCCAGCCGCACCAGCATATGGTCTCACAAGGGGTCTGAGGATCTCATCTCGCCAATCTTGGTGTTCTCTGGCAAATTCCAAATGTCCTGCACAGTGTTGGGCTGTAAGCATCAGGCCCTCCTGTTCCTCCTTGCACAAAGGAGGAGGTAGAGGTCCTGCTGCTGTGTTGTTGCTCTCCTACAGCCTCCTCCACATCTCCAGATGTACTGACCTGTCTCCTGGTAGCACCTCCATGCTCTGGATGCTACGCTGACAGACACAGCAAACCTTGCCGAAGCTCGCATTGATGTGCTATCTGGATGAGCTGCACTACCTGAGACACTTGTGTTGGTTGTAGACTCCGTGTCGTGCTACCACTAGAATGAAATCACTGCCAGCGTTTAAAAGTGACCAAAACATCAGCCGGATAGCAAAAGTAATGAGAAGTTGCTGTCATTTGGAACTGCTACATCTATCACTACGGCCACCTTCTCTATCTGCCGGTAGTACATACCATGCGGGGGCCTGTCCTTCCATCACGAACTTTAGCATCATAGAATACAACTTTATCATTGAGATGTGACAACACAGGGAACCATTTTTACTTATTTTGTTTTTGTGATATACTGTAGATGCATCTCTCTCCCTGCAAGAAAGTGAAGAGCTGTCCAGGCTGGGCACCACCTAGCTGACACCTTCCAGCCTGACCATGACCCTGAACTGGATAAGCAGAAGAAAATGGATAGAGGGATGGATATTTATATGCTTATTAATGTGGACATTTAAATTCAACATGGAGAAATAATAAGATGTGCATATGTACAAGTAATCTAAAAGCTTAGTCCATGCTCTTTTTCAGACAATTTTTTTCTACTCTTGGGTCTGTAGTTATATCAAAGACAGAGGTTTATCCAGACTTTGAGCACAGCAGCTTCACCCACCTGCTGTTTAAACCTTATGAGGAAGAGAACTAAAATATCTTGTTTCAGACAGAGGGACTTCAAGGCTCAGTGGATGATAAATATAGATTATTTTAAACTGCATAACTAAAAGGTTTAGGTAAAATACTTCAGAATAAAGTTATAGACTGCAGAATCTATATGACTTTACAGTGGCTAATGTCAAATACTAAATGCACCTGAGTGTTTGCACTTGTTGCTAAATATGTTAATAAACCCATCCTGCTGCAGCGGACCAGCTTTCAGCATCTTGAACCACGCTGAGGTTCACAGTTAGCTATTCCTATTTGAAGCAGGAAACAAACAGCACTGCTGAGGTGGAAGCACAGCTGCTGTCATGAGTTAACCAGCTTCACTGAGGCGAGAGCGCCAGGACAGATGGAGGAGCTGAAGAGGCAGCAGCAAACTTGGCTGCATGTCCAAATATTATCCAGCCAAACCAAAAGAAACCACACCGAGATGCCTCAAGAAAAGGAACATTTTCAGCTAGAATCATGCATTAATTAATTTTTTGGATCCCCCTCACAAATAGAATTAAAAAAAAAATGTTTTAAATGGCTTTAAGACTTATGCTGTCTACAACATCACATTTTCATGCAAACAAAACAAAATCTCTACCTTTTAACATAACACATGTTCTCTTAGCGCCCACACTCCTCCATTTTGCCCCCGTCTAAAAGTATGAGATTGCAATTAGAAAATGATGACAGACACCCAGATGTACTACCTGATCAGGTCGAGGTCATCCAGTGGCATCTTCTTATTTATTATCTTTTACATGAGTAAAAAAAGGAGATGAAATATGCTCATAAAAAATGTAGAGTGATATCAAATAAAATACTTGCATGACCTGCAAAACATGACATTTACACCATTTTTTTTAACAAAATCTAAGACAGTCTGCAAAAGCACTGTGTGAAAAACATGGAACATCCTTAAAGCTTTCATATGATTTGGTAGTGTAAGTACTGTAGCAGCCACGTACTGCTTGAATGATTGATCAACAGTGGGTGTTAGCAACTCCACAAAAGCAGAGGTTTTGTCAGTTATCTGCTCTGGAGCATTCAGCCATGTGTTAACAAAATGTCAAAGACTTCAGTGTCAATGATTCTATAGTAAAAGAGATTATTCACTTATTCACAAGTTGAAAACAGCTGCAAATCTTCCTGAGAGTGGGCATCCAAGCAAATTCACCCCAAGGTCAGAGAAACCGGAGAAAGTGCAAAACACCCCCAGAGCTACTTCTCAGACTCTACAGGCCTCGGTTAGTTAGGATGTTAAATGTTGAACTTCATGACATTAAAATTAGAAAAACTCTGAACAAGTTATGGCTTGTTTAGAAATTCTGCAAGGAGAAACTCTCCTCTCTCTGAAAGGAACAAGCATGGGTTGAGTTTAAGCAAAGCTGGGTCTAATCAGGACTTGAGACGTCTGGAACAACGTTGTTCAGACAGATGAGGCCAAAGTATGTCAGATGTAATGAGGGGTGATGATTTTGGCTTGTTCTGGCACCTCGCGGTCACAGAGCTGACCATGAAGTCTTCTGTATATCAAAGTATTAGTAGGGTCAAATGTGAGGTCGGCTCTCTGACAGAGCAAACTCAAACTGAGCCGTGCAACAGGATAATCATCCCAAGCACAGAAGCAAATCCACATAAGAGTGGCTGCAAAAACAAAACACAAGGTTCAAGGTGATGCAGTGGTCCAGTTGACATCCTGACCAAATCCTGACCTCCAGACAGCCGTGCAGAAACAAATGCTATCAACCTGAACTGAAGCAGTGCTGCAAAGAGTAGCTTACCCAACGTGCGACTGATAAATTCATAAAGAAAACCATGACTTCAGGTTATTGTTGATCAGAGGGGTTCTACAAGCTACTGAATCGCGTGATCTCAAGTATGCATTTTGGTTTGATTTCTGTTAAATGAATACATTATATATTTACTTCATCTTTAGACCTGGTAAGGACCTGATAATTGCTTTTACCAGGACTCAGTACTTCACTCGATCTCAGTGTACTTCCTGTCATACACCTTAGCATGTTTGTGTGAAAGCAGCTTATTTTTTAACAAGTATTTAAAAAATAATTTAAATAATTAAAAAAATAATAATAATTAAATAATGCTTTGATCCAAGCAAGCAGATTTAGCCCATGCTAAATCACAAAGTGAGGAAGTAAATCTAGCTAATGATTGAGCCTTTGTTACACGCAGCACAACAACTCAGTGTCCTGAGATTTCTGGCTTCCTTTCAGTCATTCAGGGGACACACATTAGCAGGGTGTGTCATCATACAGTGCATACTGGGCGTCAGTCAGGGGTGATATTACCTCTTCGGTAGGAGTACAGAAAGCTCAAAAAGTCACCATTACCCTCTCTTACAGACGCCATCATGCTTTCAAGATCAAAGAGGAGCAAGCTATTATTTAAGATAAAAGCTAGGTATTGATACTGCTGCTGCTTTCCTCTCTTTTGGGCTCTAAGAAAGTTCATTCAGTCCTAAGAAAAAAAAAACACGTTTTAGTACCCGAATGTTTTTTCTCATATTATTGTATGAAGTCAAAGTGATGTATTAAATCAGGTTATTTTAAAAACAGGTTTTGTTCCTCTAATAAAGCAATTGCTCCACACATTTTCTTTAGAAATTAAACTATGAACTAAAACCCAGGAAAATATCTTAAAATATTAAATTCAGTTCTATTTTATTTATTTTTTTAAATCTAAAAGTTGGTAACTGTTGTCCCAACAAAAGACACATCTGTGTAAATCCCAACCTAACTGAGCACTTAAATACAAACACTTCTCATAAACACTTAATTTTGTGTTCCTTAGACAAGAAAATATTAACATTTTACTGCGTCATTGAACAAATTTTAAATTCCTCCAAATAATTAGTAAACTAGTAAATTAATAAAAAGTAAATGCAGAAAAGCACTACGGAAGCACAAAAAACTGCAGTTGTTTGCGTGCTGGCCTGTAAGGAAACGTCTTTAGTGTAGACTAACATGCTGGGGTGCCGCCAAAAATTCTGGGCCCTCTATATTTTTCACAGATAAAATTTAACCCAATAAACATACCCTGTATGATGCGACATGCCTGCATTTGTCACTGTCTGAGCTGCATCATAGCAAGAGACGCTATGCTAGCGACCTTAACTTGGATGGATGGGTGGAATGAACCATTGTGAAAGGGAGGGGTGTGTCATAAACACTACATTATTATAATACATTATTTTTTAAATCTTATTAAATATATGGTCAAAATAGACTAAATACACTGTGTAGGAGGGGCCCTAGCACATTTACTGTATATATTAATAAGAGAAAAGAAAATAGGAGAAAAAAAGGGATCTGGTCTTCTGGGCCCTTCCTCAGCCTGGGCCCTTAGAATCGTCCTAACCTTCCACCCCTTTACGGCGCCCCTGCTAACGTGCTTCCAGGTGTAGAATTAACGTACACAGTTATCCAGGTTTGAATATCCAATTATTCACTTACAGTTTGATAATAGTTCTGATTTGTTTCCTACAGCCTCTCCGGTCTCTCGCCAGCATCTTGACCCGTTGTCTGAGGACTGCTCAAGTCTGTGAAGATGAAACCGAACAGTAAGAAGAGTAACAGCCTCATTATCATTTTCCTGACACTCACCGAGTGACAGATGAGGAGAGCCCACAGAGTGCACTGAACAGGGCTAACAAGCTGTCAGGCTAACGCGCAGCACTGAAACTGATGTGGTGAAGTGCACATTCACAAAATGTTTTTAGTTTTTTCATGCTTTTCTTTGTCTTGTCACTTTGTTCCATTAGCCATGCCCGTCATTTACAGAAAGAGTTTTCTAGCCCACCTCAAGTCACATGCCTGTGTGAATCACTTGCTTTGTGTAACACAGATTGACGTTACAATAGAATTAGTGATCTAGTGTGAACGTCAAAAACTTTGACGGGGTTATGAGCAGAGGAAGAATTTCATGTGCTGACAGGAAACGGCTAAAAGGCTCACCTATTTATGTTTAAAACTTTTCTAAGACAAGTTTAGCACATGTTGAAACATCAACTTTGAAAGAAAAAAGAGACAAACAACACAAATTTTACACAACATGTAATAAATAATACAGCAACACTACTACAAAACAGACAGGAGAATAAAACAAGAAGACAAAAAACGAGAAAAAAGAAAAGAAAGAAATGAAGACGACAATAACATTTATGGTGCACAATAAATGTACTGGCTCTTTTCTATAAACCATTATACAATACTTTATATCAAGGTTTTAAGTATAGAGACTGGCCAATATAGCTGTTAACAAAGATTTTTATGCCAATATCTGCCGATTTAATATATCAGCCAATACTTTTCTTTTTCTTTCTCACACAAAAAACAAGCAGATTTCTCAAAGATTTGTTAATAATTAAGTAAAATGGGAGCTGCAGAGTTTCCTGTGGTGGACAAACACATGAGGCGTCTTCTTCACTTTAAGTTTTCATTTATCACCCGTCATAAATGCTCATAAAGCAGCATACGCTAATATTGGCTAACCTCTATCATTAGGTTGATCAATGTCACAGACCTTAAACAAAAGTGTCTTTGTTAACTTCATTGTTCATTTGAATCTATAGTTAGTAACATTCTTCTTCTTCATAGGGTTATTGGCAGTTGGCAAACAGCAGAATGGTGCATTACCGCCACCACCTGGTGTGGAGTGTGGACCGAAATGACAAAAAAAATAAATAAATAAAAATTCAAATCCTCCTAAACAAATGGGTCTGCCTTAAAAACCAAAGTGCAGCCTGATAACTTTCACTTATAGAGTTCTTGCGAAATAAATAAATCAAGCCCAGTTTCATTCTCATATCGTCCAGCTTTTTGATCAGTTGCCTTCTTTCCACATTATGCTTTTGGCAATGCATAGTTAATACATTTACTTGCCAAAGTCATAAGAAGCAAGCCCTGCAGCCAGGCACGCAACCTAAACCACCTGTGAGCACAGATAAAGCCCATGTATCAGATTGTGTAGATGGGTAACACAGGCTGGTGCCCGTTTAAAATGACAAGTCTTTCAAGCTTTGCAATCGTAACCACAGCAGCAAACAGTCCCAACAGATGGGTCCAGGCAAGGTGCGAGCCAGTTATCTATGGCATTATTTCAGTGCCACTATTCTGAGCGCACGTAAAAAAAGATTGCAGGTGCAAGTGTTGCATTTTGAGGAGAAATTTATTTTGAGCGTGCAAAAGCTGAATTTGAGTGAACAAAAGTGCGCTCAGAATAGTGGCACTGAAATAACGCCATAGTTATCTTCCATTTCAAGAGGTTTGCTCATCACTAAAAAGGTTTTCACCAGCCACTTTGTTAGGTACACCTGCTCAAATGCTCCTTAACACAAATACTTAATGATTGAATCACATGAGGATTTGGTGCAATCAGGCATGCAGAGAACTTCAGGGTGAAGTTTAAAATGACCATCAGAATTTGAAAGAAATGTGATTTAAGTCCTTCATAAGATTTAAATCCAATATGATGTGGTGGAACAGAGGAGTCACAACATGGAAGCACAACTGACCAATCTCCATCATGTCAGTAGGGACCAAGTACTTCCAGCAGCTTGTTGACCGCAAGAAAACCAAATCATGGCCTTTTAAAAAAACTATTTAAAAGGAGGGAGGAACATGGAAAACACAGAGTACCCGAGTGGAGTGAGTGGAGACCAGCTACGACCGGTTTTACTGGGGTCTCATAATGTGAGCTATGTTGTGGGTTTGAGTTGCTCCGCGTTTCAGCCAATGGTTTGACAATAATTCTGTTGTGTCTTTCTTGAGGAGCAGTAAGGGTTTCTTGCCCCCAGTTAATGCTTTTTAGACGGAGGGCAGGAAGATCTTGGCCACAGAGGCATCATTACCTCCAACCAAAGCTGTCCAAATGCCAAAGACAACTACTTCCCTCTGCTGGTTTGTAGCTGAGGTGATGATGTCTATCTAGCCCATATATCACATTTTGTGGGTGATCTTTGCAATCACAACCACGGCAATAACAGACTCAAAAAAATTACGGGATGTCATGCAGAGATTCATGGAGCAACAAAGCCACGAGGGAAAACAGCCAGGTCCAGATAGATGGAGATATAGGCTGCATGTCTCCTGTATTATCTCACACCGCCGTGGACAGTGTGAGATAAATTGACAGCAGAGAAGCTTGCGGCGCTTCTGTGAAATTGAGGGGACTTTAGTGTAATACTGTCAGGATTCACAGAGACATGGCAACAGGTTTAACTCTGTATCCCATCATTATCATCAAGGTTTTCAGGCTGTTTGGGTAAAGCGGCACAAACTGAAAGTGGCGAGGGACGACTCGGATGGGTTGTCACTTTTATCAACAACAAATTGTGCTGCACTGATCATACAGCCGTAAAAGAATATAGGCAGATACTGGACAGTTAAGGAAAGCACACGGGGGGAGAAAAACACAGCAACACAGCAATCAGGCTGTGAAAAACCAATGAAATCTGACAGAACAGGTACAGGGGAGTAGGCAGGTGCCCAGTTACATTTATCTCAACTTTGATGGCACATGATTAAAGCGTCTACCATTGGGAGCAAGGGTCCGCCGGGCCTAACAAGCAGGAGGGTTACTGACACAACTAGAGCCTGTGCTATTCACCAGCAAGTCAACAAAATGATGCATGACAAGCAACTTGTTTTCATATGGCTGTGGGGCAACATCCACACTGCATACCCACCCGCCCCCGCTAACCAGACCACCACGTGTGACCTCATTTGCTTCCTCTGCCTCGACATTCCACGCTTGTGTAATACTCTTCTAGTATTCTTGTGCTCTGTTTCTTGTAATTTTATGTAATTTCACACATGAATAACCCTGTGAGGAGTGAAACGATTTACCCCTCTAGGAATAGTCTAAAGCTAGTGGAGCAAGCACTGCCTTCTCTGTCACCTTAAGCTGAGTTGGTTATTTTACCAGGTATGTACCAGGTATTTTAGGGGTGCAGGAGAATAAGTTTGCCCACAGCGAGCCTGTAGGCATGTGTCTAAGGCTCCGTTCACACTGCACGTCTTAATGCTCAATTACGATTTTTTGATCAAATCCGATTTTTTTAGTCTGGTTGTTCACATTTCATATAAAATGTGACAGCAAACGCTCAATGCGGCCCGCAGGCGCAGAAGACATCACGCACAACACGCTCTGTTTACGGAAGTAACACCTACAGAGCCAGTAGTTGTTGTTGCAGCAGTTTATCAATTTCTGCAGAGTTGTAACAATAATGTAAGAATTTTGACAAATTAATTAGAGAAAGAAGAACACTGAGAAAAAAGTGAGCCCGTGCTTTAACTATGTCCAGTTTCTGCTGCCATGCTTTCTCGTTTGTCTTCTCTTTTTTTTTTTTTTTTACTATTGAGCACT
>VUQR01019452.1:35666-60546 GCA_015108515.1 Hemichromis elongatus
TTTTTTGTTTTTTTTTTTGAACAATTGAGCAATATATACATAATAATACAGTTATAGAAAGGGTAGGAAAAATTTCACAGCTTGCAGTGCCTTTTACAAACCATGTATACAAATACAAATAGGTAAACAAAAAAGGTCTACTTGAGAAGAAACAAATAAACAATTAAAAAAGAAGGTGGTGCTCAAGGTATAAATAACATATAAATCAAGTGAAACTATACATTCGACACAGCTCTTGTGTTTTACATGCTTTGGAGTTAGTGCTGTTCTTTAGATTCTCTACATATTTGGAGAACAGAGCTTTAAAAGCAAATATATTTCAGGGTCAAAAAAGTCTGCAGTGTGAACGGTGCAAGCGACCCATATCCGATCATGGTATGACAGTGTGAACAGCACTGATCCGATATTTTCATATCCGACCTAGGTCACTTTTGTATGTGGTACTGAATCCGATACAATCCGATGTTTTAGAAAGCGACTGCTGTTTGAACGGTCGTGTCGCATTAAATCCGTCTTTTACGTCACTGACACAAGACAGACGCCGATTATCAGCGCCAGAGAAGACAAACGAGAAACCATGGCGGCGGAAACTGGAGACGGAGCGAGACAATGGACAGAAACTTAAGTTTTGATTGGCATACGGGGAGACAATTCGCTTCAAGCTAAACTCGAAGGATTGTATCGTAACAGGGCTGTGTTCGTCACTTTTACTTCCATAAACAGAGCGCGTTGTGTGTGACGCGAGTGTGTGACTTTTGTGCATGCCGGCTGCTGTGAGGGCCGTGAACCGTTCACAGTAGAGCGCGTTTGCTGTCACATTTTATTTGTAGTGTGAACAACCACACAAAAAAATTGTATTTGATCAAAAAATCGTATTCACCAATCATGATCGGTCTCCATCCTTCCTACAGGCAGGAGAGGAAGGAGATAATCAACTTTATTACATATATATTATGTTAAATGTCATAACTACCATTTCCAACATTTCCAGCTGTGGAAATAATAGACTCATTTGTAGTGCACAGTCTCCTTATACGCCCTCTTAAATGGAGCTTAAGGGAGATAAAACCCAGAATACATTAGAATATATTAATCAGCAGTGAGAAAACATTCTTAGTGAAATGAAAATAGAAAACTTTTTCGTTTAAAAATAGAAAACCAAGAAGTCACCATGAAAATCTCTTATTTTTAGATTAGAAATGACAGAAACAAATCGACAACAACAAATCGAACTCTATACATCTATTTATTACATTTACAATCCAGCTAGGCTAACGTATAAAAAGCTGAGCATTTTAAACTTTTATCATATATATCCTAATAATTTTATTTATTAGATTTAAAGATATGAAGTATTATATATTTCTCTATCTTTGACAATCTTTGCATTATTATTAACATTATTTCTGAAGAATCACCTCTCATACACATAATATTTTAACACAGCCCCCTGCAGGAAATTCACATCAATACTTTTTTAGAATTTAATATTTAAAAAGTGTGGTCATCAGAGCATCGGGAGACAAACAGGCCTCACTATCAATGTGTTTATACACCTCTCTACATTTAATCATTAGTTATTATTAATCTCTGGTTCTCTTCCACTGTCCTGTCTTCCTCCCCTCACCCCAACAGCTCGCCCCTCCCTGAGCCAGGTTCTGCTGGATGTTTCTTCCTGTTAAAAGGGAGTTTTTCCTTTCCACTGTCACCAAGCTTTGTCATATGGGGTTGTCTGATTGTTGCGGTTTCTCTGTTTTATTGTAGGGTGTTCACCTTAAAAAAACAACTGTGACTGTTGTTGTGATTTGGTGATACATAAGGAAAATTGAATTGAGCTGAATCCGTTTTCCCTGAGACCATTTCATAGGTCGGTAGAGCAGGTTGTACACCAATCAAATGTTAGTGATTCATTCCATAACTAACCCAGTCTGCATTAGGAAGTGTCCTTGGATGAGATAATACTGTAAACCCAGATGCCTCCTTCAGAGTGTGTGTGATAATAGCATAGACTAAAGCACTGTGTGAATGGGTGAATGTGGCTTGTAGTAAAATGTGCTTTGAGTGCTGAGGTAAAATGGGAGAGTACCTGTCCATTTTGCTTGCTTAAATGTAGCCCTTTATGGCACATGTTACAAACTTTGATTTTGAATAAATACGTATTTACAGCCTGCCTTTGTGGGAAAAAAAAGTGCTTAATAAAAAGGAGTATTTTACCTCTTGGTGTGCATCGTGTTTCAAACATGGAGCATGTCGCAGGACCATCACCACCTCTGCACCTCTGTATTAATGCAAAACCCATTTATGCATCTAGAATAAGCAGAGCTTCATAACGCAGCGCCACAGCTCCTCATGGTTTATGACAGAGCATTAAGAGAAGCTACATGAGGCAGAGGACTGTTAGCTACGCTGCTGTTCCAGTGGTGTGGAGTCGAAGCAGGCTTGAGACTTCAGGCTCACACTCAACACACAGATACCTCTCAGCACGAGATTTAATTACTGACAAAAACTCACAGGTTAAAAGATTAAACATGTTAAATTTAGGTGTTTCAAAGTGTTATTTATTCATATTAAAATATAGAACTGTTTAAATGTTTTTACAGCAATGACTATTTGTGACTCAGATGTCATAGATATTTTAGATTTACCCCGAAACAAAGAAAGCAAACCAAAGAAAGTCATAATTAATTCACAATTAAAGAGAGGTTTTAGTTTACTTAGTGAGTGAAACAACGTGTTTATTTTCTTCTGACAAACTTGGTCTAAAAAATGAAACTGAAAGAACTAAGAAACAATACATTATCAGGTTTCCCCTGATCTGTTGTCGATGTTAAGCTGCTCAGAGAGTTTTCTTTGTATAACTACAAAGATGTAAATGTGCCTGGTCTGTTATCGCATGCATTTCTTTTCATAAGCAATTTTAACCATTGTTACTCTCATTGGCAGTTATCACAAATGCTTGATTACAGTTATTGCTGACAACGTAGTTTAAATTTCATCTTGTATTTTCGCAGGTTTTCTTGGTCTAATATTAAAAATGATAAAATATTGAATTATAAAATCTGATCAGGAGGGCGGTGAATGCTTTTTCACAGTACTGTACATGAAAGCATCTGACCTTTTATGAAATGCTTTCTTTTAATGTTTAGGTGACTATGGAGTCCTGAACATGCAGCTCACAGAGAAAAATCCTCTCTTTGGAGCACAGAGGCTTGGCTGAGTCTGGTAAGTATATTGAGCTTGAACACATCACAAATTTACTCTGAATGTGCAAATGTTATCCTCTCTGACTTCCATGCATTTGTATAAAGACAGTAAATTATGCAGAAGCTCTTTTCTTTGTCCCATTTTTAATTTCTAATCAGAATAACTTTTCAAGTAAAAATCCGGCGTAATCCGCTCTGAGTTTATTTTGACCTGAGAAAAACTTCCCCCTCTTTCACTCTGTATGAGATTCACGTTCAGAGCACAAAAAGAGAAAATAATAACAAAAAAAAAAAAGGCAGCTGGCAGCCTTTTCTTTCAGCAAACAAAGAAGAATCAACTGTCGGTCAAATCGCAGATGTTCTACCGCACAAAAATGATCATTACTGTGCCAAGATTTTGTCAGACACCCTTGCATGTCTTCCAAACTGAGCAGTGTCACAAAAGATTTTGGCAAGCTTGTCCTTCAGTTAGACAAACACGCACAACTGGAGACTCTGTCAGTGCTCAGCCTGTGCCCACGTGGTGGCCTTCCCCTGGGGTGGACTGTTGCAGTGCATGCTGCACAAACTGTCAATACAAAACCATCCATCCATTCTCTGACCGGCTCTATGAAACTACAGCGACAACACAGACATCCACCGCTAAAACGGCCTTTCTCTTTGTGAGGCTCCTCGCTGGGCATCTGATTTCACACTGGTGATTTGTCACCCAGGAGGCCTGTGACAAAATCTGATCACAAACCATTTTCACAGCAGCCGTGTTGATACAAAAAGAGTAAATATGCACAGGTGTCAGTAATCACATTACTTATAGTTATTGGAAAATGAATAGAAAAATCACTCGTTTCAGTTCTAACACAGTGTTTACCTGGTATATTATTTCAAAGTGACTGCTGGGTTATTTGGGGTTAAAGATAAACCATGATTAATGGTTATTTGTTCATATGTACGTCTGCTCAGTCCCACGTGGAACTACAGGACACTGCAGTGTCACAAACCATAAATCATACAGCAATAAATATATTCAAATGCAAACAGAGCAAAGAGAGAAAAAACAACAGCACTTCAGGAGGTTTCAGGATGTTGACCTCAGGATTATTTTAAGGTGATAAATGTGGAGCTAATACGCTAAAACTAATCTGTGTCCTATGTTCTATTATATAATTTTATAACCCAGAAAACACTTTCCTTGAAAGCACAATACATTCAAAATTCAAGAAACTACATCAGCTGCATGACAGGTTAAATCCCACATGACCGATTTCTCTTTCATTTTTTTGTCCCTTTTCTCTCATGATTGTGAAGGCGGATTCTTCAGAGATGTATAATCTAGACTCCTCCCTGAAGTTAAATGGAGCTGACAAGTCGAAGCTACAGCCGGTGAGAATAAAGCCTGAAAAAAGTTTGTGATGTCAAAATGTCAGAAAAGAAGAAGTCAGACGCGGGTGGCTTTTCTGTAGCAGACTCATGTCACACTGCAGCACTGCTAGAAGCAGCCACCCAAGTCCACAGCGGTTCATATCGCGTCAGCCGAGAGGACGTGCACTCTCACCGCTCATGCACAGTTGCGACTGCCTGGCTGTTGTTCGCACAAAAAAGCAACACAATGAAAATCATGAAATTATGCTGATTTTTGTGAAGAGCTCCTTGCAAAACGTATTAATTAGATGAGAAAAGTAATGAAAAAAAGCTGTTATTAATTTAATTTATTCTTTTATTCAGTTTGCCATGCCAGAGTAATTAACTTGTAGTCAGAGTGGCTCTTGTGTTCTCCGGTTTAATACACGCAACCCCCTCAACCTCCCAGCTGCCCATCTTTTCCTCATTGTGCCATGCAGCTCTGTGACAGGCAGGGAGTCCTCACTGTGCCGGCGCTGTGTTATCTTCTATCTTTTCTGCTCTTGTATTTGTGGGGTAGAGCTCAGAGGCTTACATGCACAGTTAACTCCACCTGCAGTACTTTGCTTTACATCAAACTCTATTATCTGATTCCTTTTGCTTCTGAATCTCAGAGAGGATGCACTGCAGTGCTCAGCAAATAGCTGAATTTAAATTTTTTTAGTATTTTTGTAGTATTTGAAAAAGGAAACAGAACAACTTCAGTTAATCTTGGCACTGATTCTCTACGTTTCTGGAAATCTCCTGAAGCTCGATGTTCATGTGCAAAAATGATGACCATTTTCATCTCATCAAACCATTCGCTGACCCCTCGCGACCTATGGACGGGGGCATTAACATCCTGGAAGAGACTACTTCCATCACAATTGGAAGTTTTCATCTCGGGATGATTGTGCTTTCAGCACGGTGATTGCAGTGATTTTGCAGCCGCCCTCTTCTTTAAGGTGAGTGCTCATAACAGAACCAACACTACACTATCATCACCAGGACAACAGCTCAGGTTTTTCCTACACCAACCTGTAAGCAAAGCAATTTTAGAGAGTGTCAGAGGATATTAATACTAGTGAGATACTGGCTTCTGTCAAACAAACAGCCACACGCAGCTATTGTTGCTGCTGTCACACTTATTATAAGCACGACCATAATCCTACTGCACAGAGGACTTATTTAAAGAAAACACAGTACAAGGTGTACGCACTGATTTTATTTTTTGGGGACATTTTTGTTAAATCAAGGAGGAAATTCAGTGTAAGGATGAAAAGTGTTTAGCCGCACATTATGTAATACAACATGGAAGACCACACAACAGCAGGGTGTAGGTTTGATTTGGAAAGTGGAGAGATCATGAAATACAACATCCTAACCACCTGATTTTTTAAGTTTATAGTATTTACTACAATTTTTAACAATATAGCCGGAAAACAACCACCTTCCAAAGGTCCAAATTCTCATTTCATAAATGTTCAGCAGGTGATTCTTCAATACATAAAAAGAAGGAACCACAGGACTTCAGGTAATGTTTCTGAGCAGGGCAGGTTCACAGGCTGTTCTCCTTCGAGTAAGATACCAGGCGATGGGAGTCAGGTTTTTCACAGATTGAAGATGGAGAACAGGTGGTTAATGCGACGCCCACCCACATACACACTGAGAGAGGGGAGAAAGAGGCAGTTCTGCACCTAGAACATTCAGGTGTGTGTTAACGCAAGGCCAGTATCTTCCCAGGAAAAAGTTGTCAGAAGAAACTCTCCTCTCTCTAAAAAGAACAGCAGCATTTTCAGCAAAAACCGGATGCAGCACATCAGCACAAACACCTCCTACCAGCTATCAGCAGAAAGGTGGGAGGGTGGTGATTTGGGCCACGGGAGCTGGGCACCTTGCAGTCATTGAGTCGACCATGCACTCCTCTGAATACCAAAAAATTCTAGAGAAAAACTGAGGCCAACAGCTAAAGCTGGAGCAAAACTGGGTCATGCAACAGGACAACGATCCGAACGACAAATCAGAATGGCTGAAAAATGTCCAGGCCTCAACCTAAATGAAACGCTTTAAGGTGACATTAAGAGAACAGTGATTGCTGCTGCATGAATGCCAAAATTCCCCCACAAAGTTAGTTTATTACTGCAAAGGCTAAAATCCATTCATTCTTTTCATTTTTGTCAATATTTAAAGTATTCAAGTATTTTAAATACAGTACAAGTGAACTGTGGTTTATATGTTGAATCTATAAATAGCTACAGGTACATTTTAGCCTCTTCCAAATAAGAGATGCAGACATTCCATAAATTTGCATCACAATAACATTGATCATCTAATTACAATTTTAACCTCTGCATTCAGGTCCTGAAGAACATGCCAGAGCCCAAGCAGGCCTCCTAAGTAGACCAGACCCCAATCCAGGAGAGGATCAGTATATCCCAGAACAACTTTCCAGTGATGGCAACAAAGGACATCCCAACATGTCCTGTGCCCATTCTTCCATGGATCAGAGCTGCTGTAGTGACAGAAGAGCAATGTTTAAAATATCAGGCAGGATGTTTTAAAGTCGTGGCTGATCATTTACACTGATCATTGTATGTGGGTTGTCTGAAGTGTTAGCAGACTGTTTTTCCTTTCATTTGGGTTTACTGATAGAGCTGATCACTAACAAACCTTGGTCTAAATGTTAAGCCCTCGAGTTATTATTTACAAATCAATGCATGTTTTTTAGACTTGACTATTGCAGCTAATGTCAAAATCTTTTTTTCAAAACAAGAGACCAAGAAAATTAGGAATTAATTGTGATATGTGATTAACATTTAGAGCTATATTTGATGGGGATAAGCCTCTCCAACCTCCATGCTCTAAGCTAGTTGCTTAGCTACTGTGCCCTGCTGTGACAATATTACTTAGAAACCTCTGGTTTCTTATTTTTCCTCAAAAACAGCTGCATTTCTACAAACACACAACACAAATGACAGGACACAAGAGTGACTGAAACGGGTCATATTTGCGACTCAGTGAAAGCTGTTACACTTGCAGGGTCCAGCATCTGTGGATGTCTCCACCACTCCACCTCCTCCATTTAATGACTAGGAGAAGCACTCTGCTGAGGGAAAGATAAAAAATGTGTGCAGATAATAGCTACTGCAACAGAGGAGTGGTATTTACAGCAACATAAAAAAAAATCATCTCCACTTGAGATGCTTTGGATATGTGCAAAGAAGGGATGGTAGATCCAGGATAAATATAAAGCTGAGAGGGAGAACGGTTGTAGAGAAGTAGGGGGGTGCAGAGGTTGGTGCGACAGAGCAGGATGCTGGAATAGCAGGCAAATGATTCACTCTGGTGACCCGTAAAGGAAACACAGCTGAAAGAAGCAGTTGATACAAAAAGAGTAAATATGCACAGGTGTCAATAATCACATTACTTTAAGTCATTGGAAAATGAATAAAAAATCACTCATTTCAGTTCTAACACAGTGTTTACCTGGTATTTCATATCAAAGTGACTGCTGGGTTATTTGGGGTTAAAGATAAACCATGCATAATGGTTATTTGTTCATCGTGCCAAACATCTGCTCAGTCCAACGTGGAGCTGCAGTGTCACAAACCATAATCATCCAGCAATAAATATATTCAAATAAAAGGTTTAAACTGAGCAAAGTTTAAACAAAGCAAAGCAAAACATTACGACCACTCACAGGTGATGTGAATAATGCTGATTATCTCTTCACCATAGCGCCTGTTAGTTGGGAGGGATATACTGCAAGTGAACATCTCAAAGTTAGAAGCAGGAATAATGATTGGTCATTTAGACAATGACTGTGATGGCTAGACAGCTCGGTCAGAGCATCTCCAAAACTGCAGCTCTTGTGTTGCGTTTGCAGTCTGCAGGGGTCAGTGGTCCGAGGAAGAAACGGTGTTGACATGGCCACAGGGTCACGGTCGGCCAAGGCTCACTGATCCACGTGGGAAGGCAAGGCTAGCCCGTCCAACAGATGAGTTACTGCAGCTCAGTCTTCTAAAAAACCCCTTCATTCTAGTTTTAATAGAAAGCTGTCAGAATACACAGAGCATCACAGCATGCTGCGTGTGGGGCTGCAGACCAGTCAGGGTGCCCATGCTGAACCCCATCCACCATAACAATGGACACAAGAGCATCACAACTGGACCACAGAGCAATGGAAGAAGGTGCAATCATGATTATTTTTACATCACGTGGACACCACCGAGTTTGAGTTGTTGACTTGGCCTCCAAATTCCACATCTCAGTCGACTCGAGGGATGTGCTGGAGAAACAAGTCCGATCCATGGAGGTCCCACCTCACAGCTTACAGGACTGAAAGGGTCTGATGCTAACATCTCAGTGCAGATACAGCAGCACACCTTCAGGGGTCTACTGTAGTCCATGCCTTGGTAGGTTGGCTCTATTTTTGCAGCAAAAGAGGGAAGGACACAAGATTAGGTACGCGGTCATAATGTTATGCCTGTTCAGCCTCAGTCCTGCCACGGGGCAGCAGGTTAGCGGCCGGATCTGTGTTTTCTTGCATGCTGTAAAAGTAATATCAGTTAATTAATGACATGTTGCTTGGAGACAGACAAAATATTTGTCAGAATAGTTTATGCCTCAAACATTTCTGTCAAAAGTATTTTGTTTTTGTGGAAATAAAAATAAATAAATAAAAAAAAAAAAAATCGAAAAAATAAAAATAAGAATGCTAAAAAAGCTTCTCAGTTTCATGGATAACCCATCTCGCCCCCCGTATGCCTCCATGTTGGGCCATCGGAGCTCACGTAGCAAAAGACTCATTGCAGAAGTGACCGCCACAGGAAATCTTTCCTACTGGTGGAATAACATTATGTCACTTGTCATATTTTCTTGTACTGATAGTTATTTTATTTGCACTAATTTTTTCTTTTGTTGCATTGAGCATGTTTACGACAAAAGAATAAATGAAGTTCTTCTTATCTTAATAAAATAAATCAAGCACAAAGATCAAATCCATCCAACCCTGTGCTTTAGGGTTTTCTGATATTTGCAGTTTTTGCTGTGTGTGTGTGTGTGTGCAGCATTTTGAACAACTGGTTTCTTTTTCAGAAACGTGGATGTAAAGATCAACAGGATGTTATACAGGCTGCAGGAGCTCTGGGCTTATTATACATTATTGTTATTAGTCCATACCAGGAATTTCTCTTTTTTCTGCATCATTTCATTTCCCAGAAGAAAAAGCAATGGTGGAAAGAGCCAAAGGCAAGAACACAGACCAGATAATTATATCTTTTATTGCTATGTGCTCCCCATTACAACAAACAGCATCAGTAGTGTACACTTCAATCTACACAAATACATAGTAAAGCAAATAGAACAGAGAGTGACTTGCCTTCATGACAATCCAATACTTCAATGCATGGACAGCACAGGGGTATTGATACAGTACATGGAAAATCCTATGCAACAACAGCTGTCTGAGGCTCAGGGATTGTCAAAGTAACACCTACAGCTACCCTATTTATCATTACAAGCTCTCTATAGCATTAGCAGCAGTGTTTATAGGCAGCAAGTAAACGATGTGAAAAGAACTGGGGGGAAAAATGAAAACACTGCCAACTACAAACAGCTTAAAACGGCTTTACTGGTACTACGCTATTTATGTCTCATCGATTAAAATAAAGCATCTGTCTGGTCAGTTCATGCTGCTGTGTTGCAACGACTCGGATAAAGATTTCTACAAAACCGCTGTGAAAAAACAGCTTTCTGACAAGTAAAACATCTCAAAATTGAGCATGTATATTTACATCTAATTGTTTGCAAAAAACAATGTCATTTCTTGCCTATTGTGTTCGCTAAAAAGCACAAATCTGCTTCCAATGTGAAAATATGACCGGAGAAAGAGGTGATCAGTTTTCAATGGTTTATCCAATGCAGCTTATCGGCCGGCTGCTGCACACAACAAAGCAGAACCCTTTAACCTTCAATAAATATTTATGCACTCAATGCTATATACATGTTCTATACATTGGCACACAGGAATGAGTGTGGATAGTTGCACGCTATTTCTTTGCTGAAAACACAAATCTGTGCCTTTTGCTATTGCAGTCAGATGCATGGTGGTTGCAAGGAAATCCTCTTTTTAAATAAATAGCTTTCTGTCTCCAAAACCTTTTCCCACATTAATAAAAAAAGCCATTTAGAGAATATGTTGGAAAGAAATATGTTCCACATACAGTAAGACTCTTTTCTTTTTTAAATTCCAGCTTATTGTACTTACAACAAAGCTTTGTTCCTGCAAACATGAAATGTACCAGAGAACCTTGTTCAGGCTAATCATGAAAGTATGTAACGAGCTCCGAGGGCCATTAAGCAATTTTTATATTAAAACTGAATGACATGGCTCTGTATTGGCAGACTGTGAAAGGGTTGATCAATTTTCCAAGCTCAGTACTCACAGATCACATTGTTTTAGCTGTGCTTTAATTCCTCATAGAAAAGCACAGCTGGAACAAACAGCTGGGTGGTGAAGAAGTGAGAGATGGCGGTGACTCCTGAGCTAAAATAAGTCTGACTTCATCAGGCAGAATTCACTATTTAATGTGTTTAAAAGTTAAAGCTAATGTCTGCATTGCTGTGTCTGGTTTCGAGTCTGTCTGGTCCCTAGTGGTCAAAAGTCAACTAATGCAGCTTCAGTTATTAGGCTCACCTGTGAATGCAAATGCAATCCAACACAGCGGTTCTGCTAACAATTCATCATATAGATTTTCTTTTTGCTGACATCTCCCCAAAGGTTTTTTATCATTTTACCTGATTATAGAGGTTTCAGGCAGCGAGAATGTGTAGGCTTCATAAAGTGCCTCTTAAACCTCCTTCCTTTCCCCATCACTGCCCTCTACCACCTCAATAACAAACACAAACAGAACGCTTTATATGACAAGGATTTATAGCAGTGCGCTGGTATCATATTGCATTACTTTCACAGGTGTACCTATTAAAGAGGCGAGTGGGTTAACAGAAAGTCACCTAAAAAGTGAGGCTAAAGTAAAACACATTTTACATGTATTATGAATGATTTTGGTCCTTTGGTCTACTTTATATGACACAGGATGGTGAGAGGGGCCTGCTCTTTAGTTAGTTCCCTTCTTTGCCTTTTAACTACTTCTGAGAAGAAGAGAAAAAACATGAAACAAAGCTAAATATGAAAGGCAGCCAGCTTTATGCAGCACAGCTACTGATAGCAATAAGTAAGCTCAGACTAAAGGTAACAAAGTTGTTTTTGTACTTGAGAAACTAAACACAGAAACAGGATGCATACTTTAATCATTGCTCTTCATCGGTGCTGATAAGCGGCATTTTCTTTGGACAGACCATGTTTTCAGTGTTTATGAAAAACTAGCTTATTGCTTCTGCAATGCAAATATCAGAATGGTATCAAAGATCTCATCTTTCTGCACTTTGACTCTTCTTTAAAATATAACAGAAATCTTCATGACATTTTGGAACGAGGAAAGATATTAATAGTCGGTCAATAATCCCTTTCTAGTCATGTGAACAGCACCGTCCCTGGTAGGGTAAACATTTGCACCAACTTCTGTTATAACTGGTAAAAATGTATTTGAGAGCGTCTCAGTTTCTTAAAATAATACTGATATTTTAATGCACAGCGTTTACAGGAAGCTTTATAAATAGCCTGTCGGGGAGATTCATCTCTGGTCGTGTTTCACTTAAAGTTCGGTAAATCATTTTTCACCGAAATACTTTGACGACTGAACTGTTTGTAAGTCGAGCTTTAGAGTTTGATTAATGGCAAGAAAACTGGCAGTTTGTAACATTCAAGTAGTGGGGATTTTCAGCTGTATCAGATGATCTGGTTTTGACTATTATTAACCTTAAAATGATACCAAACTCTGACATCTACCTCAAAGGTCACAATGTAGGATATGGATGCAATCAAATAAAACACATCGTAAAGCTGAGATTTATCCAAAAAGAACCAACATGGCCTTTAGTTGAGTCACTTTTTAAATGAACTGAAATACAAGAGGGATTACACCAATTGTTGCATCGTACTCTGAGTTCTAATAAAACTTCACAGCTGAATTCGCTCTGCTCTCTGCACCGGTTGACCTGTTTTCTCTCTGGCTATCTGCAGCAGCATAGCTGCAACGCTCTGCAGGCGACAGGGGCCTGGTTTACTCAGTAATGAGACCAGGCGACAGCTCAGTCCGCAGGAGGAATGCAGACACGTTCCTCCACCTGTTGTCTCAGTTTTCACTGTGCAGGTGACCTTACAGAAATATTTGCCTGAAAAAGTGGAATATATGAGTCAGAGCAACCAACGTTTTTTGAATACTGAACTGTCCTTTGGCTGTTTTGTATCCCTGAAAGTATTCACTCTGAACTTATTTGACACGGATGAAAACTCCCTTTGGATCACGTGCCCCTACACCTTGAACTTATTTCATATTTGTTTCATATAAGTATGAGGGCAAAGTAGCACGGCTGTTTCCTCGGTAATCTGGAAGCTCGCTGCAGGTGGTTAAAGACATATTTAGAGTCTGTATCTGGGGGGGGCAAATCTTACAAAGTGAACCAGCACTTTTCTTTCTTTCTCTGTGGTGTTTTCTGGTGTGAGAAGCTGGATTATCTACTGTACATCACGAGTCCTAAAGGGAAAAGCTGTGACTTTCATCGCTCCACTTCAGAATACGCCATGGGCTGCCGACTGTCCATATAACTGCTTGACCTTTGACCCCGAGTAGGACCAGCCTGGGTGGACAGCTTCCTGCCAGTGAGGTCCACATGTCGTGGAACCCGCCTCGGTGCTGTAGTGATCTTTGACGGGGTTTTCTTAGCCGGAGCAGGCGTGGTGATGTGTTTTGCTGCACCGCCCAATGTGGCGGATCCTTTGCCCGTGCCTTGTTTCCCACCGCGAGTGGCGTTGGCTGTTACTGAGGCCGTTAGCGTCTCGAGGAGCTGCGAGGCTGATCCGAAGCGAACGTGTTCCTCGGTCTCGGCAGCCTCCGAGAACATAGACAGGGCTCCGGTGCGCTTATTGCAGGAGTCGCAGCACAGCTTGTTGTAGCCTGGAATAGAGCAGTATCTCGCTAATACCTCCATTTGGCAGAAGATGGATTTGTCCCCATTACACGGCTCATCTGTAAGTCAAAGAGCATACAGTGTAAGCTCGCTGCAGTGTCAAAACTCTGAAAAGTTTAAATGGCCTTGGAAAGAGATCAAAAAAGCAGAGCAGAAAGGGATGCATACAAAGCACAGCGGCATTGCTTTTAATTAGAGACTGACAGTAAAGAAGTGTTTGTGCACATTTTAGCAGTACATTCAGCATAACGATGCTCATTTTGTTCCGCCTAGACAGGAGAGTTGACCCAGTTCCTTTTCCTACTGTACAAACTAATTCCAAGCATGGTTTGTGTTGGCTCCGGTTCATCCCCCTCATGCTTTCAGGCACCACAACTTTGTTCAAGTCACACTCTGCTTTTTTTTTCTCTAACAAATAATAACTGCTGAGTGTTGCTTAAAAAGACTTACATTTGTCCTACAACAGTTTCCAGAGACCTCAAAGACTCTTCTAAGCATATGCAGAAAAATGTCTCAGGTCTAATAAGAAAGAGCTTTTACCTTGTTTAATGTTTTGACACTGAATTGCTGCCCTTTAACATCAAAATGCAAAATAAGTACTCTGCTAAAATAATAATAATGCTGAGCAAAATGGTTAAAGTTTGAAGTTAAGGTAATAATCACACAAAGTGTCAGCCCTCAATAAACTCCAAACAAACCACCTGCGTCTAAACGTACACACACACACACGATGGTCTCAGTTTTGTTCATTCAAGCCTCCTCTTCTTCTTTTTCTTCTTCTTCTTCTTGTTCTTTTAGAGGACGACGTTACACAAACTCATCCCCAGCATGCACAGATAAAATAAACGCATCCATATATAATACCTAGGAGGCTTCCTGCAGAGATTAATGTGCTCTCACCGACTTATAAGTGTGTTACATTATTATTATTATATGATGATGATTATTAGGATTACTTTTAATAAAATGTATCCCTGTAACTTAAATACTGACTTGGCGTTTATGTTTTGCATGAAGAGCATGCAGCGACATTTACAAATGACACGTACTTCCACTGACACAAGCTCGTGCGCTCTCTCAGAAAGGCCACATAGTGGCTTAGTGTGGGTTAAGTTAAATGAAAAGGTTTTTTTATTCCTTTGGATTTGATTCACTCACAATGGACATATAACATGGTTTTTATTTAGTTGAGGTTTCTGCAGGTGTTTACATCTTAACCTCAGATTCTTCTTTTTATGCACTTTACAAAATTGCTAACTGTGCTGTAGGTGTGATCTCCACAGGACTGTTGGTGAATTTCCTTCACATCTGGTCTCGTTGCAGATTAATGAACAAAGAATCTTTTGGAGCGTCTTCCAGCTGTGCATCTCTAAAATGTTTATGTGATATTGTTGATTCCTCCTAAACATTTCTGGCTACTTTTTCAACTTATCAGTGAGGGGATACAAATTGCCTAAATATAACGAACAATAACCGCAGCATAAATTTAAGGACTCACAAACATCATCAAAAAAAGAGCAAACCAATGAGGGGGAACGAGGGAACGAGGGAAAGTCCCAGAGTTTTACCTTTTTCTCTATTGTGGCTGGAACTGCATTTAAAATACTGGGACATGAGCACAAGCTAATCAACACATAATGCACTCAGAAGCATGAATGCTTGAAACAATGTCGGCCGTTTGTGTGCGTGACATCATGAGAGCTACAAAGATTAAACCTCAGCTGTCAAACTGAACACCCGGCTCCAAGGACGTGTTAGAGAAGTGACTTGCTTACTTTTTTTCTTAGAATAGGAAGTGAGTGATTATGCAGTTTACTTGAAGACACGAGAGATATTAGATTTATAGATTTATAGATTACATCTATAAATCTAAGAAAGGCCACATTTAAGTGAGAATGGAACGTTTTTTTTTTTGCTTCACTTGCTTTGATGAATTTCAAACACAAGTCGAACAACCTAAAAGGCCCGTTCATGCTGCAGGTGCCCATGCCTAACATCGTTCCTGTGCTACCACTGAGCAGAGCTTTTGTGAGGTAAAGCAATTTCACACAGACCCTGGACACTTTGGTGGAAATGATATGACTTCAATATTTAAAATGGAAAAATCTGTCCCCTAAAACTTAGTCACAGCAGCTCCAACTGCAAGGATGACGTCTGCAGCAGCAAAGTAAGAGTAATAATGTGTTATTTCTTCACAAGTCTCATTGTTTGGGCTTTAAATTTATAAATGAAATGACTTTTAAAGAAAGTGTGACTGGATGGCACATGATTTTATAAATGAATGGATGTTTCAGTCACTTATACAATCATGTGAAAGGATGCATGTTAACATCAAACAGGGATCGTTTTCATTTCCTGCAGGGACACAAAACTCAAAGTCTAAATCGATCTCAGGTGATGCTTAAATGAAGTTTTACTGTTGTTGTGATGTCAGGAGAGATGCTTCAGTCTACCTGGCCATGAACTGCACTCACCAGTGAACAATGATGGTACTTTCTAACAAGTTATTGCAGGTTTAATGTTCGCCGTGATGAATTAAAAAGGCCGAGCACGTTTCGAGGGGCTGCTGATTGATTTTCCGTTTCATTTAAAAATAAATGGAAACCATCGGCTGGCTGCAAGGTCAGGGGAAAGTGCAGGACATATAATCTGCTAAAATGGTTTTCAAAAAGTAAGAACAAATGACATCCAATATGTATTTTGTTTAGAGGACCTGATGGACTGAAAGAATGTTGGTATTACTGATTATCAGTAGGGAAGTGCAATGTGCTAAAGTGTTAATAGAGTGAATGTAAAGAAGACACTGCATGTTTGCTGATGACAGGCTTACCGTGGCAGGGTCCAGGTTTGCACGGCCTCACGTTTTCAGGCTTTTCTCCGTTACACTGATCTCCGATCCGACATGTGATCAAACGCCTTTCTATCCCCTCTCCACACGTCACGGAACACTGCGAACACAGTTAGAAAGAGCAAAGAAAACTCAGCTGAAAACAAGAAACAACACTTTTTACTTTCCTCACAGTTTTATATGAGTTTTTTGTATAAGAAAACCAACCTGGGAATAAATCATACAGCTAAAGGATTTTATCTGCCAGATTAATGGAGTCTAACTTTGCCATTTGCTTCAGTGACATTCTAATTATGTGGCTGACTAACTGTACACTGCAAGTCTGGTGAATTTACAAACTTAACAACCTCAAATGAGCCAAACGTGTTGCCAAACTTTCAAACAGCATCTGAAATCTCAACAGGCCGAGGTGGAGAGATCCTTTCTTTTTCATGACTCTGGTTCCTTCTGTTACCTCTAAGTTTGGCCATTGAGACAGAAATAAACTTTCCCCTTCGGCTGTGATCGGTGAGATCTACAGACGGACGATATCAAAACCTCAAATTGACCTGCAATTAATACTGTGAGAACATTAACTATGTGGAGGATCTTTGTCTCGATTTGACCCTGTTTTTCATTTTTTAGACTGACACCTCCTGTGAAAGTGAATATAAATGTCAGCAAAATATTGAACACACAGAGAAGTGCGACTAAAAAGTGTTTGTATTTTAATGAAGACTGTAAGTGGTTACATTCATGAGACTTTCTCTACCACATCTGTGATTACTAACAAGTAATAACAGAAACTGCACCACTACTCTCACTCACAGCTTAACTGTACATATACTAACACACACACACACACACGCACACACACACACACACACACACACACACACACACACACACACACACACACACACACACACACACACACACACACACACACACACACACACACACACACGTGTTACTTATCACGAGCTGTAGTCCAGTCATGTTACAAGAACTCCACCCACACAAATGAACAACATCCTATTAGCTCTTATTTGCATTGTGCCACTCAGCCGGACGTCTGATTTATTGGATTCTTTGATGTGTTTTTTTATAGGTCTCATTTGGAGGAAGTGCAGGCTTTAAAAGTGGCGTGTTTCCAGATGAGATGCGACACTGCTCTAAATTAAATATTACAGATGCCTCATTCTTTGCACATTATCCTCTCGGTATCAGAACCCCCCCCCTGCCTTATTGGCTTAGGTGACATTCGGTAATGGGAAACAACGTTACATTAAACATTAAATCAATCACAAAAGTCTGGGAGCAAATTCTTCACCCTCACATCAAAGACAAAGAGCAAATATAAATGACTCTTTCAGCTGCGATTCTTTGATCTGCAACTCAAAAGAAAATGACTTTTTTTTAAGCTCATACAAAGTGCCGTAAAAATTATTTGCCACCTAACCGATTTCTTTGTTTGATTTTGCATATTTAACATGTTTCCAATGATGCAAAGTTACCTGCCCTAAAGTGACAAAGTAACAGTCTTCTAAATCTAATAACTGGTTGTGCCACGCTTGGCAGCAGGAAGTGCAATCAACCAAATAACTGGGAACGAGTGTTTTATATCACTGTGGAGGGAAATTAGCCCACACTTCTCCAGAATTGTTTTAATTCAGCCATCCATGAACGGCCTGTTTAAGGCCTTGAGGCGATCGTTGTGATCTGGCGCTATATAAATAAAATTGAATTGAAAGGTCATACCACCACCACGTCTGACTGTTAATGCAATGATGTTCTTTTTATAAAATACTGTTAGTTTAATGCCAAATGTAATGGGACTACATTATGTATTTGCATTACCTTTCGTTAATAATAACATTTGTTTGATAATCTGAAATAACATTGTGACAGTTATGCAGCAAACCCCAGAAGAAATCAGAAAGGGAACAAATACATTGAGTGGATACCTCGGACCAGGCTCCGGTCCTCCACTGGGCGGGACACGGTACTCGGTTGCAGGGCCTTCGACTCTCGGGCTTCTCGCCACTGCAGTATTTGCTGTGGACGGAGCGGTTCGTGCCATCATGCAGGAACTGTACGCAGCGAACGGTTCGGATCTGAAAGCCTAGGCTGCCACAGGTTTTGGTACAATGCTCCCATTCTTCTGAGATCCATCTGCAGGGACAACAACAGAGGATCACTGACGTTACCTAGTAATTGCCACTGAGTATGTAAACACAAGGGCTACACGTTTTAAAAGAGACCAGTTCCAATAATATGTTGTATAAAAAATTAAACAAACTATGAAATAAAACGGAAAGAAAATCTCCTCATGATATCTACAGGTCTCACCCAGCCACTGCCTGCAATACTTCACTGAGATAAAGAGATGCTCCCAAACCAGCCAGCGGACAGAAACTCTGCTTCAGGGTGGACTACTGGTTGCTTAAACCATTTCCTCTGAATATCAGCTCCCTCCCAGCCATCTTTAGAGTTTGGGGGAAGCTATTTCCTGCTGCATGTATAAGTGAACCTTTTGGTCATATGTCAAAGTAGGTCAGCTATTTAAACCAATAGCTGTGCATTTATGCTCACCACAACAGACCAGTACCAGTGGTCACTGCCATCCAGCTGTTCTACCTTAAATCAAACCATACCTTCACCTGGGACCATAATTTAAAAAAATTACATACATGCTTCATGATAAAACTAACAATTGATTTCCTGAGGTCACAAATCAGGCAGCAGTATTCTCATTTATTGTAGACTTCCAAAATGATGTCACATCAATCCCCTGAGGGTTATTAGAAAGACTGATGGTTAAAGATGCTACATACCACAGTCACCAGTGAATAAATTATTAAGTAAAAAATACTTTTAGATGCCGTCTGTCACAACAGGAAGGGATTCCTGAACGGAGGAAAAAGGGCAGGAAAAACTGGAAATGTTTTATGTTGAGTTTCCAGAGAAGGAAGCAATAAAGAAATAAATAATTAATGTGTGGAAACCAGGAGAAGGCTTGAATACACTGTTCACTGACAAAGAAGAGAACATTTCTTACAGAGAATTAGTATGCAGAGGTGAAATGTTTGTTAACACAAAGCCTGAGTGCAGAAAAACATCTCAGACAAAAGACATCTGCACAGACGCCTCCACAGAAATCAGTAAAGACATTTAAAATCCGGGCATGAATCCTCATACATTAGATTTCCATTAGTTGTAATCTATATACCGACAGGCCTCTGAATGCAGTTCATTTCTCCCAAAACCCCACCAAACTGCATGAAGGCATTATATGAGCAGGTATTTCTGTTCCTGTGTTATGAAACATTATTGTTCAATGTAGGACAACAAGGCTACGTAATAATGTATAATTTGATTAAGTCTATCATAGGAACAGTCATTTAACCAGGACATCACCTATGATACAGTAACAAAAAGAAGTCAAAGAAGCAAAAGTATCTCTGAAGATGCCGCTTCATATGAAGTAAATGTACCTGAAAATGCCAGAAATACTCTCTTATTGCAAGAATGGTTAGTATAAAACCAAGATATGTGTAAACTGTGACGGATGAATTATAAGACAGGCACACATCACGTTTCTTCTGATAGTTTGTGAATGCGAGCATTTCATCCCCTGTCAAAGATGCAAGATTTCAATCACTCATTTGATCTCAGTCCTTAATGTTAATGCTAACTAGTCTGTCTGCATTTTTACTTTAGTCCTTTCTCTAAAGGAAATCAAACTGAAAACAAGCCAACGCTCTTTGCACATAGAGGATTTTGGCAGGTTTTTTAATAATTATGTAGTAAACGTGTGATTTTGGTCAGTCTAAGTTAAAATCGTGCAGCGTGAGATTTCAATGGATTGGACCCAAATGCAGGACTCTTAAAGGCTGGAAAAACTCTTGAATAAAATAAACACAAAAACAAACCAAAACGTGAAACTAAACACTAGGAAACTAACAGGAGCACGAGACAAACACACGGCAATAAGAGGGTACGACATGACAAAGGGAAGACACAGGGCTGGGATTAATTAGACATAACGAGACAAGGGGAAGGAAAACTAGACCCACTGCACGTAGGACTGGGACTATGAAAATAAAACTGGAAAAAGGAGACAATTCACAAAGATGCAGACTTGACACTGAGAAACAGACTGAAAGAATATGACACATGGAACACAAGGAAGACAAAAAATTGAAATTATACACAAAACACTGGGTAACACGCAGGACTCTGACAAGATCTACAAAAGCCTTGGCCACAACAAGCTGTCAAGCAATGTGGGAAAAAAAATTCAGGATAGCTATTTAAGCAATTTGCCTTCCAAGTACCTGAACATGACCACGCACATCAATTATATAGAAAAAAAGCACAGAGCGAAAGCAGTGAGAGACTACAGAGATCCATTTAGACTCTACAATATTCTTCATTATTCACTTACTGAGGTAAAACATTTGGACTTTTGTTTTGTATGTGGAGAAGGATTTAAAATGTGATTCTGCATTCAACGGGGAGCCAATAAAGGAGGGCAGCATGGGCGAAACATGCTCTCTCTTTATGCAGGATTTTGGATCAACTGCAGGTTTTTCACCATCAGTACCAATAAATCATTAATGATTCACCAAAAATAATTTTAAATCCATCAACAACTCTTTATTAACAAATCTGTTAATGTTATCAGTGTTTGTGATTTATGTGTGACTCCTCCCACCAGAGGATGGCTGTGGGTTTTTCCTTTTCTCTCTTAGGAGGTGAACACCTGGGCGTACCTGCTGAATTGTTGGGTAGAGTTTGTTCCTGTCCTGGGATTGGATAATCGGTTGATCACCCCAGCATTTAACCACCAGATGACAGCCATCTGGCCCTTCTCTCCTGGTCTCCACCAATCAACAAAAAGCCTGTGTCGAGTATTACTTAGTGTGTCTTTGTCTGAGAGCTTGGCAAATTAGTATGTATAACCCAATGTGTGTGTCTGGATGCTAAAGCATTTCTGGCATAAATAGCTGTAAATAGCTTTGTAAGGTAGCATTTTTTTGTACTTTCTCTTCACTGTGTATATATTGTCACTGCAGCAGCCTGGTAGGGGTGAAAAGACATTTTTGTTGACTCAGTTTTCTCCTGTTTTTCACTTAAAAGGTTAGGGAAGCAAATGATCTTTTGGTTAGGTTTTTGTTTTGCATGGGGATGCAAAGGTCCCTTTAGGAAGTTTTGCTTGTTATTTTGGCATTGCTCACTGCCGATGCAAATAAATGGCTGCTTAAGCACTTTGAAAAGTACTCTTCTTTTTGATTTTTCTTGGGTGGTGCATGAGTGGGGCCAATTTCTTGTTGCGTTCATTGCGCGCTTAGACTTAGAACTGAATGCTAAGTATTCAGACAATAACTGTTGGGTGCACAGAAATAAAATAAAACAGACGATACTGAGAGTGAGGTGGCTGTGGGTCAGGAAGTACAGTAAGGGCATCCACTAAGTGGAAGGCTGGTGGTTTGATGCCCGGCTCCTTCAGTCTACATGTAACGTGTCCATGGGCTGGATACTGAACCCTAAATGGTCACAGATGCCTCCAGTTGCACAAGCATCTGCTGCATGAGTCTGTCTATAATAGATGGTGTGCTATAATTTATACCCTATGCTGTATGTGCTTTGAGTGACCAGTCAGACTTAAAAAATCCAATCAAATGACCAAAACATGACAAACTTACTAATGAATAACAGCACACACGCCGGCATGCATCAAACTAGCACAGCTGGTTTGATGCACACTGGTGTGTGTTGCTTTCACAAAGCCATGCTAGTAGGTCTGTGAGGCCATAAAGTAGCTGTTGTTACAGACGCTGACCTCTAGGGGCTCGCTCCGTGTGATAAGGCTCTTTGTCCTCCTGTGTTTCAGGTCTGCCACATAACCACAGCTGAGATGAGTTGCAGGTTTTCAGGCATTGCATAAAGACTGCCATCTCAAAATGCCACACCCTTTTCCCCTTTACCCCGGCTTTTGAGCTGCTGTGATTTGGGTAGCGGACTGTGGCTGAGTAAAACTTGTGAAACTTTTTGTTTTTTGTGAGTAAAGGTGTGTCTGTACCGGGGAACTGTAGTCATCAACAGTGGGCACAGGTAGGGGTTTTCTGCCATTTTTATTTCAGCCTTTTTCTCCTGTTTTGAGGTTAGACAGGGAGCTCAGCCTTTGTACTTTGTTTTCTTACAGACAGAGTGGTCTTAGTTGTTTTTTGGTTTTTTTTTTTTTTAGCTAGAAAGGGATTTTTGTTTATTTTCTTGGCCTCTGACAATTAGAGCTTCTGTGTTTTATTTTTTGTCCTAATTGGTTGCTTTGTGTTAATTCTAAAATAAATGGTCTTCAACTGACGTTAACAATGGTTAACAGGTTTGTTTTTCACTTTGTGCTACAACCCATCCCAGATAGCACTTTGCTGTCAAGCGGCTTGTAACATAAGTGGGGGCTCATCTGGGATTTGAACCTGGGACCTTTCCCACCCAAAGCAAGAATATTACCTCTGGACATAACATAACATATGTCTGTCACTTCTAAACTCATCACATACTCTTTAAATACTTGTTGAAGGCCCCTTTGTGTCACATTTAAACAGCGATTGTCTAGTAATAATATACAGCATTAAGGTTCATGTGCAACTCTGAGCTTTTCTGCCCCTTACCAAACAGCTTTTAGTGCCTAAAACTGAATGAAAAGTCAAGAAAGGGTGAAATGGAAGCAACACAAAACGCAAGAACAAAGAACCTAAAGAGGGCACAAACCACAGTCCTATAGCTGAGAAACTTGTGCCTAAGGCTCCTGCTGCACTTCCATCCTCAAAATGAGAACTTTATCACTCAATGAAGACAGCCATTATCTCTGGGTGCAGGTTTAACTCACAGGTGGAGCAGGCGATCTATGCCACGAGGTTAACTACAGCAGACTGGATCGACTCCCGAGGCCATTTGTTGTGCGTCTTCCTCCACGCTGTCTCCTTGACTTTTATCCCCCATTTAATAATTGCCGTGTCTGGGGCATAAATGCAGTAACATCCAAGGTCACAGTGACACAAAATGAATAGCCAGTTTCTATTTGGAGATCGTGAACATTAGCAACATGATGTAGAACTCGCCGTACTCCATTACATATACGTCAAGTTAATTCCGGCCATGCTGTATGAGAGCATGGCCGGAATTAACTTGACGTATATGTAATGGAGTACGGCCATGCTAATTCCCAAGTTAATTCCGGCCATGCTGTATGAGAGACCTCTGTAGGATTCATCTACTAAGAGGACAACCATGAGTAAAAAATAGAAATTCACAGATAATTATTTTCATCCCTGCAGCTACAATACTGGAACAAATTCTTAAAGACAACAGTGACATCAAAACACTACAAATCTAAAAAACGTGTTCATTTTAAAGGAAGAACATAAGGCATGTTTCCTTTCTAAGAAAATGATAAAAACAGAAAAAATCGTGCCCAGGAGACATTTGCTCTCAGTTCAAACGGAGCGCCGCACTGAGCTGCAGCCAAATCTCCCCCCCCCCTCAACAAAGGGAAGTCAATCACACTACGTTTCCAAAACAGCATTGAGTGAATGATCCAGCGTCAGATCTCAGGAGCTTTACTTAAAGCTAAAGAGCACAGCTTACGTGTAGCATTTGCTTCCTGCGTAAGGTCAAAATGTGCTGCATCATCTCAGAGTTCTTAAGTGGGCTGATTAGCTGTGAAATTTGGATGTATTATTTCATTTGCATTTTCAAAGGTCAGCAGACATTAAGCTTACGTCTCTTCGTTTTCCACTCCCAGTCGCGCTTCTTTTATCAGCGTAACAGCTATACGCAGCAGAGCTGTGTTTTCACTCCGGAGGCGGTTTTTCTCTTACATGATTATGTGTCTTTACAACCGACTGCTGTGATTTTTCTGACACAACTCATTCCTCAACTAACAAGTCAGGCTGAAGAGTCAACGTGCACACAGGTCAGTGCACACTGAAACTTTGGTCTCTGAAGATCTGAGCCGGTCTGTGAACTGAATAAAGTGTAACACTAACTTTAAGAGCACACACAGCTGAATTAGGGACATTTATCTGAACCACTGAACACCAAATTAATGGAAGCATGATGGCATTAAATCAAATTAAGACTTTTTTCTCACACCATTAATCGAACTGTGCTTCTTTTAGAATAGAATAGAATAATCCTTTAATTGTCCCACAAGGGGAAATTTGGGTGTAACAGCAGCAAGAAAGACACATATACAAACAAACAGTACGCAAGACATAGAACAGAGACATACACAATTTTTCATATTTACATGAAGGACACTGGTTACCAAAAACTGAGTACTATACTTTTATTAAATTAAATAAAAAATTAAATA